>JZKD02S1617422.1:57874-86113 GCA_000966675.3 Picea glauca
ATTCATTAGCATTTAAACCTTACTCACATCGCAGATTCAAACCCTAATTACAAAGCAACACAATATTCAACTAGATCTAACATTTCCAAGCACTTAGCATGTAGAAATAGATCAGATCTAGCATTCATTCACATTATTAAGCACTAAGCTATTATATCATATGCATCTAACATATATCATTGTACTAAGCATACATCACATCAATAACATAAAAACTATATTGCACAAAGCAACCACAACAGATGATATACTTGGTTCACCCTAGCGTGGGGCTACATCCACCAACTCTTCTCTTATTTATTATATTCTCTCAATATTATATAAGAATAGAGCCATAGGAACCCACTCCACATAGGACATGAGATCTGCGCGCACCTCACCATATCCTCCTTCCCTGAGCTAGGTTTAAGCACAAAGCCTTCTTACAATCTGCACACAAGCTTCTTACAATCTCTTGCACTTAGGTCTACAAGTTCTTAACACACAGTAAGCACAAAGCCTTTGCAATCACATAGATCAAACTCTAGCACATATCATATTGGCCTCATTACCCTTAGCACCACCTACTTACATCACCTAGCTTTCTATTTATACATTACAAAATGGTCCTAAACATGGGTAAACCTGTGGGCTGACATCCCATACCCTTTACATAAACCCTAAACCAAAAAATTCCCTAAGAAGGGGCCGAGATCACATGATATTCGCTTCACCTGAAGTCCCAAAATTGGTCAAACGTGACCCAACTTCACCAAAACTTGGTCAAGGGCCAACAGGCCCCCAACACTCACCCGTGACTCATCCCGATTCACTCTGATCTGGATAACTCTACCTCAAATGCCTTGAGCTTGGCTCAAGCTGCTTCAACTTGTTGCTTCTCCAGAGTCTCCTGCTCGGTGAACTCCTGAATGACCTTCTCGGTGACAAGTCATTCCAATTGTTGTTCAACTGAGGTGACTACTTGTTCTAGTTGTGCACCTTGTTCTTCAATTTCCTCAAAAACTGTGCAAGATGCATCCTGCACTGGATGGAGTCGTTGGGTCACTTCCATGACCTTGCTCTGAATGGCATGGGTCTGTTGCTGAACTGTGCGATGTTCCTAGGATCTTTTCATCCTCTCAACTAGTGATAGTAGCTTCAACTACGCTTGAACTATTGTTGCTTATTGTTTTTCCTCCTGGAGCTGTGACTCCAGTGTCCTGAGCTTAGGGTCCTCTACAAGGCGCTCGTAGGTCTACGCACTTCGAATGATGAGATGTTTGCATTCCAAGGCTAATTCCTTGTTTCTCTCAACTATGCTCCTCATAGTTTCTTCTCTTAGATCTCGCACTTCCTTTGGAGTGCTTGGCACTGCTTGTAACTCTAGTTCACCTATCCTCTGTTGGAGCTGTTGAATGGCTTTGGAAAGATTCCCTACTTGTATTTCTACTAGGTCTTCTTCCATCTGTTCTAAGCCCGTCATAGAGCGAAGTGCTCTAATTAATGCTTATTTAACTCCAATCTTCTCTGTGAGTAGTTGTTCCTTTCCTTCTGGATATGCGCTCTATACTCTGCAAACTTGGCTTGGATGTTGTCTCTTTCCTATTGTGCAACCCGACGTTGTTCTCTGGCTTCCTCTTTTTCTTACTTTAAGGCCTCTGTGGCCTGCTCTTTTTCCTCCTGGACATGATGAAGGAGAGATTCGGTCACCTCTGCTATTCAATGGAGCTGGGAAGGTTTTTCTCCCAACTTTGTTCCTTCGGATGACGGGGGCACAGTAAACACTACGCGGATGGAGTGGAGGGATTGTTGTACCCCTTTAAGATCTGCTTCAATTATTTCTTACATGGTCTCTTGTTTTCCTTCATTACATTGTAAGATATCTTCCGAGGTATCTGAGACAATGACGATGATGAAATATATGTCATCCATCGTGAGAACAGTCTGCATCTATGGTTTAGTAGCTTTAGACTTCTTCCGCAATGTAGGTTTCATGGGGGAAACCTTTTTTTTCTTGGAGACCTCAAAATCGTCTATAGGGTCACTAGGCGGTGTTACTTTGCCTTGTTTTTGTTCATCTTCTTATCCTTTGTCTTCTTCTTTGTCTACTTCGTCATCACCTCCCCCTCTGGGTGAGTCTGAAGCAGTCTCTTCTGATGCATTGTTCAGCTTCTGTACCTCTTCCTTTTTCTTCCTTCTGCTACTGCTGGGTGCATCATACTCTTCGCGAGTGACTAGAGGACTTCCAATTAGGCCAGGGTCAGAAAGTTTTGCCTGGTCGACTGATACAAGGAGCTCTGCGGGCCACTCCTTAGTTATTTCTCCCATGTCCTCTTCAGTGAGCTTGTAGGAAGATTGTATCTCTTCTTTTTGTTCATCTCCTCACACAGTGATATAAATAAAATTTCTATATGCGCGGAAATTCACAAATGGTCTGAATCTGTGCAGTTTATTCGATGTCATGCGAGGGGAAGACTCAATATCCTTCTTCAACTATAGGTAATAGGTGTCGAACACTGCGTTTGACTACCATTGTTTATCCATGCCTCTCAAATACCAGAGCATGGTGAACTTCGCAGCTAAGGGTTTTGATGGCTCAATCTCAGGGAAGGTCGCACCTTCCAGCATATCCCAAGCAATGAAGGTGATGAGGATCAACAACCACCTAAAATGGAACTCATATCCCTAATCATAAGCTTCACGACAGTCTTGATCTAACTAGTTTATGAGCAAGCTCACCCATTTCATTTGTAGTCCTTCCAAGCATTTTTCTGCGAGGTTGACAACAAACCCCGTGACCTGCGTGGGTATGTTCTTCCTTACTAGTTTACCAGCAATCAACTGGAAGGCTAGGCACACTGCGTCATTATGGATGGAGGCTACCTTGTAGCCCCACTTCCCCTTTTCTACATCTCCATAGGTGTCTTTGATTCTCTGTGCCAAGGCGCGATCTGCAGCCTTTCCTGGATAAAATTCTTGTGGTTCTGGTCCTTGCATGCTTAGTCCAGTGATCCTATGGATCGGCGCTGGATCGACAGTGATATGCCTGTCCAACCACAGATAACCACCATGGAAGAATGACAATAGGATCTTAACGCATGCATTAACCTCCTGATGTCTTCCGAAGTGTGGTATATTCATCACATTCAAGATAGTGGACCTCGCGATGTCCATAGTCCACATCTGGGGGATGATCTTCAACTTATTCCCCTTTGTCTTGGTCAAGTACTTGTATGGCGTGAGCATGCCATAGATCTTGCGGTCTCCTAGGTTATAGTCACTGATATTCAATGTCAAAATCCTCTCCAACTGCGGTCTGACTGTGCATATCCCCTTCGGGAGGTACATAGTGATGACTGTGTAATCGAAGTCCCTCGGGACACTGTCATGACTCACTGTACCAGCCAAAGGTGGGATGTAGATGGGCATGATATATGGGATGAGCTTCACATTCACTAAGTCATCATGATGCTTCGTTCGTTTCTCGATCGCAGCTCGGGATGGTCCAGATCCACGAGAAGTCGATGAAGATGCTTGCACTCCTCTAGTCGACGAGGCTTGGATGCCCGTGGGCATCACTTTCTTGACCATGAGGTCTATTAGAATCTCTTCGAAAACTTTTTCTACTGCTCTAATTTCGTTCGACATGCACACTCAATATATGATATCTCAGGTTGGTGAACAACACTCAATGTAACAAAACGAATGGCGAGGTTTCAATGATCATTGCGCGAAAGCAACTAGTTCTCTGTGGGCTCGGATAATCACAATTGGAAAAAGTGTTCTCGGTGAAATGCTCAACATGATAAATAGAAAACGACGTAATGGAGTCTATCAATGGGCAGGAACACCTCAATTAATGTTATTCCATCCGTTATGGCGTGGTCCCAATGGTCTAGGAGTGAACATTCCGGTAATAACTACGTTTCTAGCCATTTTGGAGCATCGTTCTAACGGTCGGGATGCCGCCAATGGTCATATTGCTTCACCATGGTGAAGTTCCAATCCTCGTTGTTCTGATATCTCAGCGAAGTTCCAGTTCTGCAAACCTTCTTTCTCCAGAGTCCTCTCTGGAACGTCCTGTAACTTTTCTAACTTTGCTTTCTTCTTGCTGAGCTTCTTGGCTTTCTTTTCCTGAAATTTGAGTCACTGGTTTCCTCTTTCCATTATCATTCTTATCTCCTCTTGGCATGGTAACTTCACACTGTAGAGGGTCTTTCATAGGGTTCAAGGGTGATACTTCTTCTCTTTCTAGGGTAGGTGCTCTACTCTCTTGTACAGACAAGTGTTTCCAGTCTTCCTATGTTCTTTCAACTTTGATGCCTAGATTGGTCCTTATTAGCTTCGACTGGTTCTCTTCTTCTTCCAGTAAGTGCTCTATTCTCCTAGCCATGAAATCTCTTAGTTCCTGCTTTTTCTGTTCTAGATCCTCCTCTTCTTGTTTCCTTTGTATCCGATCTTTCTCAATCCAGGTTTTTCCTAGCAAAATAGCAAATGGGGCGTTGTTCTCAATAAATTTAACGATCTCAAATTCTTCTTCTGTTGAAGTACCATGAGCACTCATAGATGTCTGGGTAAGTCTTCCACATAGGGTTATCATCTTTCCTCTAAATAAACTATTTCTCCTAATGAAGGAACCATAGCAGGCTTTCCCAAAATTTCCCAAGTTCTTTTTGTCATGATATTCACCTACGTTTCCTCATCTAGGACACAGTCTATGTCAAAGTCTCCTATTCTTGTTTCTATGTGCTCCTTCTCTTTTAAGATCTATGATAAGTTGATATCTCTGTGATCGTTCAGGGTTTCTTTCATTTGTAATAATACAGTCTTTGATTCTTTCCGGGGTTCTATCATATCCTTAGTTTCTTGGCCTATCTCATAGTTTTCTTGTCTCATATTCATCTTTTCAACTTTTTCAATCATTCTAAGGCAATCCAAAACTTCATGTCCAGTAGCCTTACAATAAAGGAAAATAGGACCTCTACTAGGGCATTCCTTAGCAAGATGTCTTGGTCTTCTACAACTATAACAAAGAGTTAACCCTCTCTTTCTTTTGAACAATCCCCAACCTTTCTTGTACCGCACACTGCGATCATAGTGGTGGGTTTACAAAAAATTATTTCTAGGATATTGCATCCATTTGTTAGTCCAACAATTCTTTCTATGCATAGGAATAACATATCTTTCATTATTTCTATCAGATCTATTCATATCAAATCTTCTTTCATCTAGTTGTACCCTAGTTTTCAGACTAGGACCAAATCTATTAAACATACCTAGATCCATTCTTTCAAAATAAAAATTTTCACTTATCTTACCTTTATAAGAGCACAAAGCTTCAAGATCTTACCTCTTTTCTTCAGATCAGACTTCTCTTCTTAGCACAGATCTTCACAAGTCAAGCAGTTCTACGCACAGAGCTTTCTCTTTTCTTCAATTCCCAACATTCATAGTTTTAGGTCCAGGCAACGTAACCACTTGTTGGCACAGGGGAAGACCCAGGGTTCAAAGCTTCAACAACGCACCAACAAAACCCTAACTACCGACCCTTTCAGAAACACCTGCGAAGCAAATGAAGTCTCACCTGAGGTAGAAGCAAGGGTGGTTGCAGGACTCAGATGTTTGCAACCTAGCTGAGACACAAATTTGTGATTAAAATACCTTAACAGAGCACTTAGCAGTTAACATTTATTAGCATTTAACCCTTACTCACATCGCAGATTCAAACCCTAATTACAGAGAAACGCAGTATTCAACCAGATCTAGCATTTCCAAGCACTTAGCACATAGACATATATCAGATCTAGCATTCATTCACATTACTAAGCACTAATATATTATTTCAAATGCATCTAACATATATCATTGTACTAAGCATACATCACATCAATAACATAAAAACTATAATGCACAAAGCAACCACAACACAGGATATACGTGGTTCACCCTAGCGTGGGACTACGTCCACCAACTCTTCTCTTCTTTATTATCTTCTCTCAATCTTCTACTAGAACAGAGCCATAGGAACCCACTCCGCATAGGACAGGAGATCTGCGCACACCTCGCCAGATCCTCCTTCCCCGAGCTAGGTTTAAGCACAAAGCCTTCTTACAGTCTGCACACAAGCTTCTTACAATCTCTTGCACTTAGGTCTGCAAGTTCTTAACACACAGTAAGCACAAAGCCTTTGAAATCACATAGATCAAACTCTAGCACTTATCATCTTGGCCTCATTACCCTTAGCATCGCCTACTTACATTGCCTAGCTTTCTATTTATACATTACAAAATGGGCCTAAACATGGGTAAACCCATGGGTCAACATCCCATACCCATTACATAAACCATAAACCCAAAAATTCCCTAAGAAGGGGTCGATATCCCGTGATCTCCGCTTCGCTTTGCGCTCCGCCTTCGACTAGCCTGTCGAAGTCCCAAAATTGGTCAAACATGACCCAAGTTCACCAAAAATTGGTCAAGGGACAACAGGGCTTATCCCCTAAACCCTGCACTTAATCAACATAAATATATAATATGCCACATGTCTAAACAAGTAACATGTGCACTCTGGTGGTTAGCCCATGGTTTATAGTTCGTTGCTCATTCGAAGGTCCCGAGTTTGAATCTTGCGGAGGAGGACACAAAATGTTGAATCGACCCTCATTGGCCATGTATGGGGTGCCATGTGGCACCTTGTGATTGGG
Organism: Picea glauca; assembly: GCA_000966675.3. NCBI lineage: Eukaryota > Viridiplantae > Streptophyta > Pinopsida > Pinales > Pinaceae > Picea > Picea glauca. Next base: position 64,557 of record JZKD02S1617422.1, read on the forward strand.
CCACGTTTTGCCTTCGAATTGTCCCTGTACACACAATCACTTGCCAAGTCACCTTCCAAGTCAGCCTGCACAGTCAGCTTGCTTGCCACATGTCATGCCTGGAGCATGCCACGTCACTACCACCTGTCAAATTGTACAACCATGTGTTTTCCACACGTCAACCTGTCATTGGTCCACGTCAACGTATGTACTTCCATGTCAACGTCCGTACAACCACGTGTCTCTTTCATACAGTGCCACATGTCAAATTTTTATAGGTCCAACTTAACCCTGAAAATGCAAAAAATCACTGCCATGTGTCAACCTCTGGTGCTACCACATTTCCATGTTGATGTCATCACAACGTCATGATGACATCATCTACCACATCATGCTCACGTAATTTTGATGTCAATAGTACGACCTATTGACTTTGACTTCTTTTACTTTTTTGCATGTTTGGGAAATTGATTAGAATGCAATAACTTTCGCATATAGTGTCCATTTTCGGAAACAAATATATGGTCAGAATTGGAGTGACGAGCCCGATGCAATGGCGTTGGTTCATCTGATTCTGAGAACTTTGATTTTTAGGCCTACCTGGATCCATTTGGATCATTGTTAGAGGCACTTCTTGGTGATCTTGGTACATGATATGGTACATGTTTGATGCATAGTTCATGTATGTGATATGGTACACGGTTGATGTACATGATATGGTACATGGTTGATGTGCATGGTCAATGTACATGGTACGGTACAGGTTCTGGTACAGGGTTGATGTACATTGTTGATGTACATCATATGGTGATGGTTTTGGTATCCATGTGAGTGGATTTAGTTATAGTTGGTTGATGATGGTATATCTGTGACAGGGACAATGACAGGTTGGATGATTGGTTTATCATCAGTGACAGGTTGATGTGACAGTGGTAGTCACAGGTTGACGTGACAATGATAGTGACAAGTTGGTTCATGTATCAGTGACAATGGTAGTTGCAGGTTGATCAATGGTAGTGACAGTTTTATGACATATGGACATAGGTGAATTCATGAGACACTTGGCAGGTATAGAATACATGATTCAAAGTAGATTCATAACATTGGATGAAAACATATTGACAAGTGGAATCAGTTAAGGAAAACAATGAAAGGCACATCATGAAAAGGGAAGATAAATCGTCGGCAGAAGCCATACCGTCAAAGGAAATTGTTGAAAAATATGGTCATTGATGTGAACTTGACAAGCCATGAAGATTTGAAGTCAAGTAATTTTTGAATGTTTTTTATATATGTTAGTGAATTAGAAGAGGAAGAACCAATGGAAAAGAATCTTGGAAGAGAGGAAAGGATGTACAAAAATACCACATTGATCTACACAACATCTAGCAGAGAAGTCAAGGGGAGAGTATTAGTTAGAGAGAGAGACCATATTAGAAGCATTAATACAAAGGGAGATATACCAACAGGGGGAGTTACCCTTTTACCCATGATATCAAAGGGAGAGAAAAATAAAGATCAAAGGAGAAATATCAGAAGCAAGAAAATAGGGGGAGCAACCCCAAAGGGAGATACCATTTTCAATTGATTTAAAAGGGGGAGAGAAACACGAGGAGAGAAATATCAAGAGCATTGGTCATAGGTGGAGTATGAGTGTTTCCATAAATGCCAAAGGGGGAGATTGTTGGATAGTTGGTTTTCATTGATGTTGTTGGATAGTTGGTTGTCACTGATGTCAACAGAAGTGGTTGTCATTGATTTCAACAGATGTGATGGGTGCATTTGAAGAAGTCTCCAAAGTAGTCCCCTTATGGCATAGCTTTAAGCATAGCCCTCACGGGAAGATTCTTTGAAGAAGTCTACAAGAAACCTATATTTGTGGTCATGAATCTTGAAGTTGTTTGAGGAATAAAGACATGAAGTACAATGTAATTGCAAGTAACACACTCATAGATGAATAGTCCTCATCACTCCATTCCCAACAATAGGTGGTACATCACGTAGTTTCTCATGACTGACGAGTTATGAGGTCATGAAGTTGTAAGCCCTGAAGAGTGGTTAAGAAGCCCTTAAATTGTTACAAGTCATTAATTAAAAGGATAAAGTGGTTATAATAAGAAAGTACAAGTCGACCCTTAAGTTAAGGAAAGAAGTCACTTGGAAAAGTATAAATACACTTCAAGAAACCTCTCATTATTACACACACAACTTTATTGAATATATTCTATGTGAGCACACTTGATCTATTTGGAGAATCTGAGGTAGCTAGTCTAAGGTAACGAAAGAGTAAGGAGTGCGGAAGTCTCAGGATTGCATATTAGAGTGAGTATTTTTGAGAAACCCTAGTTTGACTGAACCCCGCAGGTCAGACTATTGGTGTCTCATGAGGCACCCCCACGAGTTACTTAGTGTATGTCCCACGAGGCCCTGCGTGACACTCAATTTAGTCCCGCGAGGCTAAGAAAAATTTGAGGAGAATGCTAGTACCGGGTTGTTCAGGCTTAGAAAGAGATATAAGTCTGTAATATTGTGTATCAGGTCAGCTACAGGTGTAAATGTATGTTATTATATGTGTTTTGAGGCTTGCATCTTGGAAGTTTTGGCACATTCTTGAGGCATGTCTTTGTGAGTTTTGGTATATGCCTTGAGGAACATCTTGGATACTTGGAATATGGTTTGTTGTATGGTATATGATTGAGGAATATCATGAGTGATATGGAACATGTTTGATGGTATCTCTTGGTACATGGTTTATGGATGTTGGCACATGCTTCAGGAACATGGTTTGAGGTGCATCTTGGTTATATGTTGGTGATGCTATATTCATTCCTTTAGTATATTTTTGAGGCATCGATATATTCTTGAGGCACGGCTTTGATTCTTGGTCCGAGGCACATATTTGGCACATGTATGAGGTGCATTTCTTGGTGGTATTGATGCATGTTTGAGGAAAATCTTGATGAGGTTACAACACATGTTTGATGTAAATGCATTGTATTTTGTGGTACATGCTTGAGGCATGTCTTGGTGATGTTGGTACACGTTGAGAAAAATCTTGATTATATCATGGTAGATTGTTAGAAACACATCTTGGCTATCTTGGTATCTGGTTTGGTACATGTCATGGTGACATTATCACATGTTTGAGGAACTTCATTCATGATATCGTATGGTACATTATGTATGGAATGATTCAGACATATCATGAGTGATATGGTATATGGTTGAGGCACATGTTATGGTATTGGTTTTGGTTCATGAGTTGATGATGATATGGTACATTGCTAGTGGCACTTCTTGGTGATCTCGGTGCATGATATGGTATATGTTTGATGCATGGTTGATGTACATGATATGGTACATGGTTGATGTACATGATATGGTATATGGTTGATGTGCATTGTATGGTACCGTTTCTGCTACAAGGTTGGCGTACATGGTTGATGTACAATGTATGGTGATGGTTTTGGTATCCATGTGAGTGGATCTGGTTATAATTGGTTGATGATGGTATATCAATGACAAGGATAGTGACAGGTTGGATGATTGGTTGATCATCAATGGCATATTTATGTGACAGTGGTAGTCACAGGTTTATGTGACAATGATAGTGACAGGTTGGTTGATGNGAGAGAAATATCATGAGCATTGGTCACAGGTGGAGTGTGAGTGTTGGAGTATGAGTGTTTCCATCAATGCCAAAGGGGGAGATTATTGGATAGTTGGTTTTCATTGATGTCAATAGAAGTGGTTGTCATTGATGTCAATAGATGTGATGGGTGCAGTTGAATAAGTCTCCAAAGTGGTGTGGTCATGAATCCTGGAGTTGTTTGAGGAATAAATACATGAAGGACAATGTAATTTAAAGTAAAACACTCATATATGGATATTCCTCATCATTCCATTTCCAAGGGTAGGTGGTACATCACATAGTTCCTCATGGTTGAGGAGTTATGAGATCATGAAGTTGGAAGACCCGAAGAATGGTTAAGAAGCCCCTAAATAGTTACAATTCATTAATTAAAAGGGTAAAGTGGTTATAAAAAAGAAAGTACAAGTTGGCCCTTAATTCAAGGAAATAAGTCACTTGGAAAAGTATAAATACACTTCAAGAATCCTCTCATTCTTACACACACAACTTTAGTGAATATCTTCTATGTGAGAACACTTGATCTATTTGGAAAATCTAAGGTATATAGTTTGAGGCAACAAAAGAGTAAGGAGTGCGGAAGCCTTGGGATTGTAGAGGAGAGATAGGGTTTTTGAGAAGCCCTAGTTTGGTTGACCCCTACGAATCAAACTATTGGCGTCCTATGAGGAAACCCTATGGGTTTCTTAGTGCCTGCCACACAAGGCTCCGTGTGACACTCATCTTGGTCCCACAAGGCTATGAAAAATATTAGGAGAATTATAGTACCAGGTTGTTGAGGTTGAGAAAGGGCTATAGGTCTGTAATCTTGTGTATTAGGTCAACTACAGGTGTAAAGGTATGTTATTTTATGTGTTTTGAGGCTTGCATATTGGAAGGTTTGGCACATGCTTGAGGCATGTCTTTGTGAGTTTTGGTATATGCCTTGAGGCACATCTTGTATAATTGGAATATGGTTTGTTGTATGGTATATGCTTGAGGAATATCATGAGTGATATGGTACATGTTTGATGGTATCTCTTGGTACATGGTTTATGGATGTTGGCACATGCTTGAGGCACCTGGTTTGAGGTACATATTGGTTACATGTTGGTGATTTTATGGTCATTCCTTTAGTATCTTATTGATGCATTGTTATATGCTTGAGGCACATATTTGGTGCTTGGTCTAAGGCACATCTTTGGCACATGTATGAGGTGCATTTCTTGGTGATATTGATGCATGTTTGATGCACATATTGATGAGGTTATGGAACATATTTGTGGTACTTTCTTGAGGCATGTATTGGTGATGTTGGTACATGTTGAGAAACATCTTGATGATATCATGGTACATTGTTAGAGACACATCTTGGCTATATTGGTATCTAGTTTGGTACATGTCATGGTGATGTTATCACATGTTTGAGGCACTTCATTAATGATATCTTATGGTACATTGTGTATGGAATTATTGAGACATATAATGAGTGATATGGTATATGGTAGAGGCACATGTTATGGTATTGGTTTTGGTTCATGAGTTGATGATTATATGGTACATTTCTAGAGGTACTTCTTTGTGATATTGGTACATGATATGGTACAAGTTTTATGCATGGTTGATGTACATGTTTGATATACATGATATGGTACATGGTTTATGTACATGATATGGTTCATGGTTGATGTACATGGTATGGTACAGGGTTGACATACATGGTTGATGTACGTGGTATGGTGATGGTTTTGGTATCCATGTGATTGGATTTGGTTATAGTTGATTGATGATGGTATATCAATGACAAGGATAGTGACATGTTGGATGATTTGTTGATCATCAGTGATAGGTTGATATGACAGTGGTAGTCACATGTTGATGTGACAGTGACAGTGGCAAGTTAGTTGATGTATCAATGACAGTGGAAGTTACAGATGGATCATTGGTAGTGATAGTTTTATGACATATAGATAGAGGTGAATTCATGAGACATTTGGAAGGTACATAAGACATGATTCAGATTAGATGCATAGCAGTGGATGAAAGCATATTAATAGGTGGAATTAGTTAAGACAAACAATGAAAGGAAAATCATGATAAGGGAAGATAAATAGTTAACAAAAGCCATAATTTCAAAGAAAATTGTTGAAAAATATGTTCATTGATGTGAACTTGAAGAGCCATGAATATTTGAAGTCAAGTAATTTTTGAATGCTTTTTATATATGTCAGTGAATTACAAGAGGAAGCACCAATGGAAAAGCATCCCTAGAAGAGAGGAAAGGATGTACAAAATTCCCACATTGATCTACACCACATATAGAAAAGAAGTCAAGGGGAGAGTATTAGTCAGAGAGAGATACTAGATTAGAATCATGAAGAAAAATGGAGACATGCCTACGGGGGGAGGTACCCTTTCATGATATCAAAGGGAGAGAAAAAGAAAGATAAAAGGAGAAAGATTATAAGCATGAAAATAGGGGGAGCATCCCCAACAGAGACACCCTTTTCCATTGATTTCAAAGGGGGAGAGAAACATGATGAGATAAAGATCAGGTGCAGTGGTCATAGGTGGAGTATGGGTGTTGGAGTATGAGTGTTTCCATCAATGCCAAAGGGGGAGATTGTTGGATAGTTTGTTGTCATTTATGTTATTTGATAGTTGGTTGTCATTGATGTCAAAATAAGTGGTTGTCATTGATGTCAATGGATGTGATGGGTGCATTTTAAGAAGTCTCCAAAGTGGTCCCCTTATGGTGTAACTTTAAGCATGGCCCTTAGGGGAAGACACTTTGAAGAAGTATACAAGAAACCCAGAGGTGTGGTCATGAAGCTCGAAGTTGTTTGAGGAATAAATACATGAATTAAAATGTAAATGCAAGTAACACACTCATAGATGGATAGTATTTGTCATGCCATTCCCAACGGTAGGTGGTACGTCACATATTTCCTCACAATTGAGGAGTTATTAGGTCATGAAGTTGGAAGCCCCAAAGAATGGTTAAGAATCCCCTAAATAGTTACAAGTCATTAATTAAAAGGTTAAAGTGGTTATAACAAGAAAGTACAATTCGACCCTTAAGTTAAGGAAATAAGTCACTTGGAAAAGTATAAATAGACTTCAAGAAACCTCTCATTCTTACACACACAACTTTATTGAATATCTTCTATGTGAGCACACTTGATCTATTTGGCGAATATGAGGTAGATGGTCTGAGGCAGCGAAAGAGTAAGGAGTGTGGAAGTCTTTGTATTGTAGAGGAGAGAGAGGTTTTCTGACAAACCCTAGTTTGGTTGACCCCCATGGGTTAGACTATTGGCTTGACGCAAGTCACCCCCACAGGTTGCTTAGTTCTTGTCACATAAGGCCCCGCTTAACACTCATCTTGGTCCCGCGAGGCTATGACGAATCTGAGGATAATGCTAGTACTCGGTTGTTGAGGATGAGAAAGAGCTATAGGACTTTAATCTTGTGTATCTAGTTAGCTACATGTGTAAATGTATGTTATTCTATGTGTTTTGAGGCTTGCATATTGGAATGTTTGGCACATGTTTGAGGCATGTATTTGTGAGTTTTGGTATATTCCTTGAGGCACATCTTGGATAATTGGCATATGGTTTGTTTTATGGTATATGCTTGAGGAATATCATGAGTGATATGGAACATTTTTTATGGTATCTCTTGGTAAATGGTTTATGGATGTTGGCACATGCTTGAGGCACATGATTTGAGATACATATTGGTTACATGTTGGTGATGTTATGGTCATGCATTTAGTATCTTGTTGAGGCATCAGTATATGCTTGAGGCACATATTTGGTGCTTGGTCTAAGGCACATGTTTGACACATGTATGAGTTTAATTTCTTGGTGATATTTATGCATGTTTGAGGCACATCTTGATGAGTTTATGGAACATGTTTGAGGTACATGCATTGGATGTTGTGGTACATCCTTGAGGCATGTCTTGGTGATGTTGGTACATGTTGAGAAACATATTGATTATATAAAGGTACATTGTTAGAGACACATCTTGGCATCTGTTTTGGTACATGTCATGGTGATGTTATCACATGTTTGAGGCACTTTATTGATGATATCTTATGGTACATTGTGTATGGCATGATTGAGACATATCTTGAGTGATATGGTATATGGTTGAGGCACATGTTATGGTATTGGTTTTGGTTTATGATTTGATGATGATGATATGGTACATTTCTAGAGGTACTTCTTGGTTATCTTGGTACATGATATGGTACATGTTTGATACATGATTGATGTACATGGTATGGTACAGGTTTTGGTACATGGTTGATGTACATGGTATGGTGATGGTTTTGGTATCCATTTGAGTTTATCTGATTATAGTTGGTTGATGATGGTATATTAGTGACAGGGACAGTGATAGGTTGGATGATTGGTTTATCATCAGTGACAGGTTGATGTGACAATGGTAGTCACAATTTTATGTGATAGTGACAGTGACAGGTTGGTTGATGTGTCGGTGACAATGGTAGTTATAGGTTTATCAATGGTAGTGATAGTTTGAGTCTACACTTATATTTCAAGGTGGTGGGATGGGGAAAGGAAAGGGGGTTGTATCCTCCTTCTAATTGGTGTCGGAGAACTCAAAAAGTTGTATCTTCCTTCAGGTTGGAGCATGTAAACCAAAGAATTGTATCCTCCTTCTGGTTGGAGCATGTAAACCAGGGGGTTGTATCCTCCTTCTGGTTGGAGCCAGAGAACACATGAAGTTGGATATTCCTTCAGGTTGGTGCCTACAAATCAAGGATTTGCAGCCTCCTTCCAGTTGTAGCCGAAGAATTTAGGGAGTTGGATATTCCTTCATGTTGGTGCTTGTAAATACGATGGTTGGTGCCTCCTTCCAGTTGGTGCTAGAGAATTGGGAAGTTGGTGCTTCCTATGAATGTATTATTTATATATATAAGAAATAATTATGTGGTTTTCTCCCATTTTGGTTTCCACGTAAATTATGGTGTATTGTGTATATGTAGTTTTTTATTATGCATTGATGAATGATATTGTTTATGATGCAATTATATATTGAATGCATAAGGGATCAATATTTCTTACTACTGATAAGTTGAAGCTATTGGATATTGCTGATAAAGGTGAAGTTCATATATACTGTGATTGAAAGTGGTCAAATTGCTCATATTGATTCCCCCCCCCCCCCCTCTCAGTATTCCAACAGTATTACTATCTTTTCACCAAGAATACAAAATTTCAAGGGACAATTGCAAAAGGGCATAGAAAAGGAGAATAATTTTACAGAGAAGTTGCAAACACATTCTCATCCAAAGTCTCAACCTTAAATGAAGCTCATAGAAAAGAAGAAAAACTTCCTTCGACTTACCAAATGAAGTAGGTCAATGCATGTTGGCTAAGAAGAATTAAAGAATTGGAAGAAATGATAAACGAGATTGATGTATCGAGAGACAAAAAAAAAATTGTTTCTTAAACTCATGGACCTTACAAAAGAGATTGATGGTCCCAATTTGTTAATGGATACCATGATTTTATCAATTGAAACTTTAATTGGACAACTTAATGCATTAAAAGTCACTTGTAAAAATGAGTTTAGTGAAACAATAGAATTTTCTGAAGAAGTTGAAAAATGGTTAGTGTAATGTCCCCAAGGCCGAGCCCAGTTGTAAATCTGATGTATAAAATGAATTGTAAATATGTGTTATAGGATGGTGAGCCAAGTTTATATAAGTCGGTGGGCTTATGTGATTGTTAGGCCAGAGAGCCTAAGGGTTGGAGGCCAAGGGCCTGATTTTGTACTTGTATGTATGCAGCACATTAATAAATATAGACACCGTCGCGTGCAGACCGACCACGATGAATGAGTGATGGGGGACTGAGCTTCCACAGAGTGGGCAAGGAATATGGGGCTGGAAAGTGGGAAGAGGGGCTAAGTGTTGAGCCTAAGGGCCAAGCCTAGGGGCTTAAGCATTGGGAATACTATTTTATTATTATTCCAAAAAGCCACATGAATTATGTGAGTGTGACATTTTATCCTAAGTTTTTGGGAAGGACGAGGGATTGCCAAAGGGTAAGGAATGCATTTTGAATGGAACACATGCAGTTCCATGGGTGACAAGTGTCAACCCTAGTGCATGCGAATAAAATGACCAAGATGAGCCGTGAAAGGGTTCCTCTCTCATTCCACCCGACTGCCTGAGCGTGTACGAAGCTCTGAGCAATAGGATCGACCCGAGCTTGCAGAGAACCCTCATGCTTCCCTATGAGCCGAAAAGCCTATGTTCGGCTCTGAAAAAACTGTGTAAATACTCTATTCTGAAAGCCAAGAAGCCTGTGTTCATTTTTGAAAAGGTAGGGTTCGCCCTCTCCAATCTGAGTTGTGGAACCCGTGTCATTCCCTGCATGGATTGTTTGTCACGCGTTTCCAAGAACCAACACTGTGAGACCTTGTGCCATTGCTAAGCCTGTTTGGGAAGCCCGTATTTGTTTTTTCTCCAGTTGGCTGTGGTGGCCACGCAGAGCTGGACTGCGCGTGGCTTGCTGGCCAGTGCAAGTTTTGATTGAGCCTGTGTATGATCTCTCTCCAGGTGAGGGAGGTGACTGTTGTCGGAAGAGGCATGTTGTCAGGCCTGTGAGAAATTCTCTCCAGGTGAGAGAGTTATCTAGGAAGTGGTTTCTTCCAGAGAGTGTCCAGCACCAACTTCGGGCTCTGAGACTTCCTGATCCATCCTGTTGCTGAGACCCAGAGAGGGAGGTTAGCATCGATGGACTGTGCTTGTGAAGGTGTATACTCCCGGGTGGAACAAGCATGTGGGGAATGAGAGTCTGGTAGTAGTGGGCGTAAGATGGCATCTTGGGAAGAATCCTTCTGGTTTTCTGTGCTGTTCTCCCTGTAACCTCAACCTAGACTAGGATTCCTTGCCTTAGGGTGGAGCTTAGTCCCAGCTCAGGGGTGACCCATTGCTGAGCTGATGAGCATTGCGGTCTAAGGCTGGGAGGTTCGTGGAAGGCCTGCACGTGGTTGGTGGAATCTACCACTGTTTCGAAGATAAGTATCAAATGATGTTTAATCATGTATTCCGCTGTGTATATCAATTTAATGTTAATACTATTGATTGCTGATTATAGCAGTAAATCTTATGTTTACTCTGAGTTTAATTAAATCTCTTGATTAAATGCATGTTATTACTATAATGTCAGTATGAGCTATATACAAAGTGGTGTTATAGTTTTATTTAAGAGAGATTAAACCTTGGTAATCAAAAGGTGGTGTTACAAATTGGTATCAGAGCCAAGGTTTCGACACTGAGCCTAGATGGGCCAGTTGAGTGGTCTTTGGACCGAGGGTGAGAGGAGAAATTGTGTCTGGAGGACCAATTTCGGACCTTGGTATGGTCCGGAGTGTCAAGGAGTTACTTGACCATGCCTATAAGCTCAGGAGGTATAACGGTGTTGTGAAACCGCAGCCGACGTGGTCTATGGCCACAGGGAGAGAGGAATCCACACCAACAATGCTGGAGCCTTAGGATAGGTTTGGGAGGGAAGGTGAGCCCTCGTGACCATCGGATCCGGAAAATGTGTGCAGGGATTAAAATCCCTTTTGAATTGCACAGGAGTGTGGGAATCGTGATACGCGAACTCCCAAAAACCCAAGAAGATCTACACTGTAGATTTGGGAGGAAGGCTCGACCGTTAGATCTGGCAGAGTCATGCTCAAGTTAGTTGTGAAAACCTTTTGGATTTCGCAAAGTTGGGAGATGGGAAGTGAGGAAGGTGAACACCTCCGAAACCTGAAACATCGAAACAATCTACACCGTAGATCGTAGGAAGGTAGTTGACTGCCTGACTCAGTGGAGGAGTAAACCATAATTTCAAGATTTCGGAAGATGGAATTTCGAGATGTGGGGTGCACGAACTCCCGATGCCCGAAACCCTGAAATGTCGAAGGGATCTACACCATAGATCTGAGAAATATCTGACCGTTGGATTCCATTTGGAATGGACATGGACACACGGGTGTGTACCACGTGCCAGTGAGTCAAGAAGTCAGGCGACAGTGGTGGGACCTGAAGACGTCACCGAAGGTGATGTGGACCCTCCTGAATGTACCACGTGACACTGTGGTGAAGGGTGACAGTTGTGCTGTGGGCCCGAAGAATAAAGTAATTCATGATTTTGGAATTTGCAAAGGAGGGGCACGAAGGCTCAAGACTCCAAATCGTGAAGTCACGAGTTGGCGAAAAAGTGCTAACACTTAACCCTAGCCTATGGTCATGTGTAGCAGGCGCTAGCGAGGAGGGAGCCATACCCGTATCGCATCTCGGGTAACGACGTTTGGAGGAAATGAGTCAAGGGTCTTTGACTCATGAACTCGCAAGATCGCGAGTTGCGGAAGGGTGACTTTGGTTATGAAGATTTAACTGTTGGATCTTCATGGACCGAGATTCTGAAGTTCCGAAGTCCCAAAATTTGCAGAGACGGATAGAGCTCAAAAAACTTTGTGAAGTCAAAACGTTTTTCTTGTTTACGTTGGCTTATGAATGTTGTAAGTTTTCTTGAAGGGTTAAGGCCTAAAAAACTTCGGTTGGTTTCACGTCGTGTGTGTAGAGTTCAATGAGTGTCAGGACAGCCAAAAAATGACGCCGAGTATGGAATTGAAAGAGGTGCAGATTGCCTCCGAAATAGAGGAAGAAAGGGTAGGAAGGAATGTCAACCTGGGAGTCGAAGGAACAAACTCTAATGGGCACGGAAAAGATATGGATAAGGAAGAACATATGATGAAACTCATTGAAAGATTGCAGAAAGATGCCTAGGCTCGCCTAGCTGATAGCCGAAAACTCATGAAAATCAGGGATCGATAGGGTGAATTCAACTTTAAAATGTTGAAGAGCCTGGAAAGAATAGAAAAGAAATTGGAAAAAGAGAGTGACACAAGAAGATCAAGAAGTGTCAGAACCCTTGAGAGGAGAAGAAGATCGAGGAGTGGTAGCAAACATTACTGTCTCTCCCTGAAGCATTCTGGCAAGGAGACACATAGTAGTTCAAGCCTGTCCCCTACCAGAAAACACCGAAAATATGGAAGGAATGAATTGAAAGGGGAAATCAACAAGATTAAACTGCCTACATTCGATGGTGAACATAAGAAGGAAGAAGATGTCGAAACATGGTTGCTGGGTATGAAGAAATACTTCCATCTGTAGAATTATTCTGCCCATGTAGAAGGAAGAATTTCAATGTACCAACTGAAAGGAAAAGAATCCATGTGGTGGGATCATTTAGTGTAGGTGCAACACATCAGAGAAAAAGAGGTCACGTGGAAGGAGTTTAAGAGGTATTTTGAGAAGAAATACCTGACCAAAAGATACTATGACAGAAAGATGAAGGAGTTCTTCGAACTCAAGTTGGGCAGCATGACCATTGATGAGTATGAATGAAGTTTTCTGGAACTACTGAAGTATGTTCCGTTCATCAAAGACGAGGCTATCAAAATTCAGAGGTATCTGAGTGGATTGCCACCTTCCATTGGTGACAAGATTCAATATGACGATCCTAAGACCATGGAAGAAACCATAAGAAGGGAGAAATGCTTATACAAATAGTAAAGAGAAAAGCCTACCTTTCGGAAGGCTTGGGATGACCAGAAGAGGTTTAAGAAGGAACATAGGCATAAGGGAAACATGCCTCCCTTTTTTAGGAACAATCCTTGGGGATAGTCATCTTTTAGAGAGCCCAAGAAAGTTGAAGGGAGTGAGCAGATGCCAAGACCGCCACCTATGGAGTGTTGGGGCTGTAAAGGGAATCATAGGTACAGAGACTGCTCCCACAGAAAAGATAAAGTGAGAATTGTCCATACTGTTCAACAAGATGAAACAATGGAGGATATGGGCAACAAAATGCCGAGGATCTACGCAACCCTGGACAAGAAGCAAGCATAATTTCAATCGCACATGATTGAAGTGGAAGGTATGATCAACAACCAACCACTTGTTATTTTAATTGATTCAGGGGCTAGCCATAGTTATATAGATCCTAAAGTGGTGTAAAGTTTGCATTTAACAAGAAGCAAACATGAAAAGTATTGGCTAGTGAAGTTGGCCACAGGAACCAAAAGGAAGATCATTGAATTGGTTAATTTTTGTTCAGTAGACATGAAAGGAATGAGCACTAAGGCTGAATTGAACATTTTTCCTTTAGGATCATACGATTGCTTAATTGGGATGGACTAGTTGGACCAGCACCATGCCCTTCTGGATTGCCATAACAAGAGATTTACATGCCTGAACGAAGAGGGAAATCAGGTAACAATCCAAGGAATTCCCAGAGCCTTGGCTGTTAGGGAAATATCATCCATGCAGCTAAAGAAATGTTACCGGAAAGGCTATCAATTATTTGCAACTCGGGTGGAAGAAGCATCCCAATATGTAGTCTCGAATCTGGAAGACCACGAGGTACTCAAAGAGTTCAAGGACATATTTCAAGAGGTACCTGGACTACCTCCGAAGAGGGACATTGATTTTTCTATAAATTTGATGCCCGGAGCAACTCCAGTTTCGAAGGCTCTTTATAGAATGAGTACGCCAGAGCTAAAAGAGTTGCAATTGTAGCTCGAAGAGCTACTAAAGAAGGGATACATTCACCCTAGCGTGTCACCTTGGGGAGCCCCAGTCCTATTCGTGAAGAAGAAAGATGGGACGTTGAGGCTGTGCATTGATTTCCGGCAGTTGAATAAGGTAACTGTCAAGAACAAGTATCCTCTGCCAAGGATCAATGATCTTTTTGATCAGTTGAAGGATGCAAAAATATTTTCAAAAATAGATCTTAGATATGGATATCACCAAGTGAGAATAAATGATGAGGACATTAGCAAGACCACCTTTAGAACAAGGTACGGTCATTATGAATTCACAGCGGTGCTGTTTGGACTGACAAATGCACTTGTTGTTTTCATGTGCTTAATGAATGGAGTGTTCAGAGATTATTTGGACAAGTTTGTCATAGTCTTCCTGGACGATATCTTGGTGTATTCCAAGACAGAGGAAGAACATGAGAAACACCTGAGAATGGTGCTGCAGGTGTTGAGAGAACACCATCTGTACTCAAAACTGAGCAAGTGCTCATTTTATCAAAGGCAGATTCATTACTTGGGGCACATTATATCAAAGGAAGGGATCGTTGTGGATCCTGAAAAGGTTGAGGCCATTCGAGAATGGTCAGTGCCAAGGAATGTGACGAAAGTTAGATCTTTTATGGGTCTGGCAGGCTACTATAGAAGGTTTATAGCTAGATTCTCAAGGATAGCTCATTCTATCACTTCCTTGCAAAGGAAGGAGAAGAAGTTCCAGTGGATTGAAGAATGTGAGAGCAGCTTCTAGAGATTGAAGCAGCTACTAACCAGTGCTCCAATCCTGAAGATTGCAGATCCAAATAAGGATTACGTAGTGTGCACTGATGCATGTAAGGAGGGGCTGGGAGGAGTTCTCAACCAAGAGGAATTTGTAATTTGTTATGAGTCCCGAAAGCTAAAAGAGCATGAAAGGAATTATGCCACTCATGATTTAGAGCTAGCAGCAATCATCCACGCCTTGAGGAAATGGAGACATTACCTCATGGGCAAAATATTCGAATTGAGAACAGACCATAATGGTCTGAAGTATTTATTTGATCAACCGACTTTAAATGCCAGGAAAATTAGATGGCTGGAGTTTCTGTGCGAATATGACTTTGATATCAAGCATATCAAAGGGAAAGAAAATAAGGTGGTTGATGCACTCAATAGAAAAGTGCACGAATTACATGCTACAACCATTAGCATGTACAAGACTGAGATTAAAGACATAATTTTGGAAGCTGCAAATGTTGATTTGCAGTACAGAGGTTTAGTAGCAAAGCTATAGCAGCGTGAGAGACCACAGACCAAGGAAAGTTACACCTTGGGAACTGATGGCTTACTTATGTATAAAAACATAATGTATGTACCCAATGTCCAAGAATTGAAGCTGGCAATTCTAAAAGAAATGCATAACGTGGCTTATGTTGGACATCCTAGATATCAAAAGACTGTGACAGCAATCAAAAGCCATTATTTTGGCCAGGTATGAAGAAATAAATCGCTAAATACATCGCCAGATGTATGGAGTGCTAGAAGGTTAAGGCTGAGCACAGGCACCCAGCAGGGTTGCTGCAGCCTTTACCCATTCCTGAATGGAAATGGGATGTGGTAACAATGGATTTTATCACCGGACTACCTAGAACAAGCAAGAAAGACGATTCAATCATGGTGGTGGTGGACAAGCTTACTAAAGCTGCCCATTTTATTCCACTAAAAACCACCCACAGGGCAGCTGATGTAGCTGATATCTTTTTAAAAGAAGTTGCACACTTGCATGGAATTCCTAAGACAATTGTGTCTGATAGGGACCCGAAATTCACCTTGAATTTCTGGAAAGGACTGTTCAAGGGATTCAGAACGAATATGAACTTTAGTACAATGTATCATCCTGAGTCTGATGGTCAGATAGAAAGGGTGAACAGAGTAATAGAAGACATACTAAGAATGTATGTGATGGATAAACCATCAAGGTGGGAAGACTACCTTCATTTAGTAGAATTCGCCTACAATAACGGGTATCATACATCGTTGAAGATGAGCCCATTTCAAGCAATTTATGGAAGAAATTACAACACACTAGTAAGCTGGGATAATCCAGCTGACAAAGCAGTGATTGGGCCTGAGCTTCTCAAAGAGATGGAAGATCAAATGATAAAAATTAAATGGAATATGAAAGCTGCCCAGGATAGGCAGAAAAGTTACGCTGACAATAATAGAACTCATAGAGAATTGAAAGTGGGTCACCATGTTTTCCTGAAAGTGAATACTAACAGGAGTTCCCTAAAGTTGGGAAGTTGCGCCAAATTGGCAGCAAGATTTTGTGGGCCATTTGAGATCCTGGAAAGTATTGGGCCAGTTGCATACATGCTTGCATTACCTGCATCTATGACTATACATAATGTGTTTCATGTTTCACTGCTTAAGAAATATGTACCTGATGCTAATCATGTTATCGATTGGAATGTGATTTAGGTGGAACCAGAAGGTGTCTTGCAAGTGCATCTTGTGCGCATATTGGACAGGAAAAGAAAACAACTCCGGAATCGAGCTATAGAGCTTGTAAAGGTCCAGTGGACCTGGTACGGTCCTAAGGATGTGACATGGGAGCATGCAGATGCTATGTGGGTAGAGTACCCACATCTTTTTGAAAATTTTGAAAGGCTTGCAGAGACAATGTAAATTGCACTAAGGACAGTGCAGAAATAAGGGAGGGGGATTGTAATGTCCCCAAGGCCGAGCCCAGTTGTAAATCTGATGTATAAAATGAATTGTAAATATGTGTTATAGGCTGGTGAGCCAAGTTTGTATAAGCCGATGGGCTTATGTGATTGTTAGGCCAGAGAGCCTAAGGGTTGGAGGCCAAGGGCTTGACTTTGTACTTGTATGTATGCAACACATTAATAAATATAGACACCACCGCGTGCAGACCGACCACGATGAATGAGTGATTGGGGACTGAGCTTCCATAGAGTAGGCAAGGAATTAGGGGCTGGAAGGTGGGAAGAGGGGCTAAGTGTTGAGCCTAAGGGCCATGCCTAGGGGCTTAATCCTTGGGAATAATATTTTATTATTATTCCAAAAAGCCACATGAATTATGTGAGTGTGACATTTTATCCTAAGTTTTTTGGAAGAACGAGGGATTACCAAAGGGGAAGGAATGCATGCTGAATGGAATGCATGCAGTTCCATGGATGACAAGTATCAACCCTGGTGCATGTGAATAAAACAACCAAGATGAGCCGTGAAAGGGTTCCTCTCTCATTCCACCTAACTGCCTGAGCGTGTATGGAGCTCTGAGCAGTAGGACCAACCCGAGCTTCCAGAGAACCCTCGTGCTTCCCTGTGAGCTGAAAAGCCTATGTTTGGCTCTGAAAAAATCGTGTAAATCCTCTGTTCTGAAAGTCGAGAAGCCTGTGTTCATTTATGAAAAGGTTGGGTTCACCCTCTCCGATCTGAGCCGTGGAACCCGTGTCATTCCCTGCATGGATTGTTTGTCACATGTTTCCAAGAACCAACACTGTGAGACCTTGTGCCATTGCTAAGCCTATTTGGGAAGCACATATTTGTTTTTTTTCTGGTTGGCTGTGGTGGCCACGCAGAGCTGGACTGCGCATGGCTTGTTGGCCAGTGCAAGTTTTGATTGAGCTTGTGTATGACCTCTCTCCAGGTGAGGGAGGTGACTGTTGTTGGAAGAGGCAGGTTGCCAGGCCTGTGAGAAATTCTCTCCAGGTGAGAGAGTTGGCTAGGAAGTGGTTTCTTCCAGAGAGTGTCCAGCACCAGCTTCGGGCTCTGAGACTTCCTAATTTGGCCCGTTGCCGAGACCCAAAGAGGGAGGTTAGCATCGATGGACTGTGCTTGTGAAGGTGTATACTCCCGAGTGGAACATGCATGTGGGGAATGAGAGTCTGGTAGTAGTGGGCGTAAGATGGCATCTTGGGAAGAATCCTTCCAGTTTTCTGTGTTGTTCTCCCTGTAACCTCAGCCTAGCCTAGGATTCCTTGCCTTGGGGTGGAGCTTAGTCCCAGCTCGGGGGTGACCCATTGCTGAGCTAATGAGAAGTGCGGTCTAAGGCTGGGAGGTTCGTGGAAGGCCTACACGTGGTTGGTGGAATCTACCACCGTTTCAAAGATAAGTATCAGATG
Organism: Picea glauca; assembly: GCA_000966675.3. Lineage (NCBI taxonomy): Eukaryota > Viridiplantae > Streptophyta > Pinopsida > Pinales > Pinaceae > Picea > Picea glauca. The sequence continues at coordinate 82,926 of JZKD02S1617422.1, forward strand.
ATGTTTAATCATGTATTCCGCTGTGTATATCAATTTAATGTTAATACTATTGATTGCTGATTATAGTAGTAAATCTTATGTTTACTCTGAGTTTAATTGAATCTGTTGATTAAATGCATGTTATTACTATAATGTTTGTGTGAGCTATATACAAAGTGGTGTTATAGTTTTATTTAAGAGCGATTAAGCCTTGGTAATCGAAAGGTGGTGTTACAGTTAGTCTGGTATATCAATAGGAATGATGATGTCAATGACATGTTGCATCAATCGGAGATGGATTTGATGGAATTTGAAAATCAATTATTTGAAATTAAAATTAAGCATGAAATAATTGTAGCACATTTAATGGATTATATCGAGGAGTGGTTGAAAAAGGCATTAATCGGAATTGTCGAACCAGAAAATCAAGAAACGATTGTAGTGGTTATGCCATCTCAACCTCAACATTCACCTATAAAGGAATCAACTGCAAGAAAGTAAAGGGTTATGAGAAATTTCCATCACAATGAGTCAAATAGAAACTCTATTCCTCCCATTAGTCTATTTTCTTCTATAGTCAAAGACTTTGATCTGAAGCTTGAGTTTCCAAATGTTTTATCCATCATAATGTTTTTGGTGCTTTATGGAATTATCATTTAATGTTCTCTTCTATATGCAATCCATATTTTTGGTCTCTCTATTGTGGATATTATTTATTGTCTTGATGAGTGTTGTGATGGAAATGTCGGTTTCTATTTTATCATACTCATTTGATTTATCTACTTTGTAAAATATTGAATATATGGTTTTATTTTAAAGATACATCGTCCCAATATCAAGTATTGTTTTTTGAATGTGAATATTACCTTTAATAAAGTCTAGTCCTTCTCATACTTTGTTTTATTTTCTTTCATAAATTTATAAGAACAAGAGGAGTACCACCTCTCTAAAAATGCAGGGGGATTATTATCCTTGTGAGGTTGACCTTAAGACCATTAAATAGTCTTTTAGATCAACATTTTTGGTGACCATAGTGGGGAGAGAAAAAGATTGGTTTCGTAGACTAGAATCTAATGAATCAACCCAACCCGAATCAACCAAATTTGCAAATTGGTCTTAGAAATGAACATAGTGTATTACATCAGTTGTATATGTTGAAAATAACAACAACAATAACCTAGGTATAAATAGAAGGGTCGTGGGAGACTCTTGTTCATGAATAAGAAAGAGAAATTGCAAGAAGATAGAGACAAAGAGTTGGAAATTAAGAAAGACTGGAAACATACAAAGGGTGAATAACAAGAAGTAAAAGTAAACAACTTGAAATTTATGAAGTTGGAGAAATCTCTAAGACTAAGACAAAAGAAACTCAAATGATGGGTTATAGAGAAGGAAGAAATGAAATTCCTAAAAATAAAGAAGAAATACAAGAGAGACAAAGAATCCCATGAATAAGGGTCATAAATCGCCCACTCAACCTTCTTGGGGAAAAACACCAATTACCTACTCTAATACAAGAAGTTTTTCCAGTATTTTCAGGAGACAAAATAATGGACCCATAGAGACACATGGACCAATTTTATACAACCTGCATTTGTTTTAGAGAATGTCCTAGAAAGAAGCAAAAAACATAAAGGCTCATCAAGTTTATTACAAGTAATAATAAAATATGTTGGTGATGCCATACATACGAGAATTGATATAATTCAATAAATTTGGGAGCTTGCTCAAATTATTGCTATATTTTCATCAAGAATACATAATTTCAAGGGATACCTGCTAAAGGACCTAGAAAATGACAAAGAATTTTACAAAGAACTTGTGAATACATTCTCATATAAAGTCTCGAGCTTAAGTGAAGCTCACAAAAAAGAACAAAAACATCCTTAGACTTACTGAATGAAGAAGGTCAATGCATGTTGGCTGAGAATAATTAAAGAATTAAAAGAAATGATAAACAATATCGATGTCTTATGAGATAATAAAATTAATTTGTTTATTAAGCTCGTGAACCTTACAAAAGAGCTTGATGGTCCCAATTTGTTAATGTATACCATGATTTTATCAAATGAAACTTTAATGGGACAACTTAATGCATTAAAAGTCACTTGGGAAAATAAGTTTATTGAAACAATAGACTTTTCTGAAGAAGAAGTTGAAAAATGGTTAGTTCGATATATCAACAAGAATGATGAAGTCGATGACATGTTGCGTCAATTGGAGATGGATTTGATGGAATTTGAAAATCGATTATTTGAAATTAAAATGAAGAATGAAATCATTGTAGCACCTTTAAGAGAGTATATCGAGGAGTGCTTGAAAAAGGCATTAATCAGAATTACCGAACCAGAAAATAAAGAAACAGTTGTAGTGGTTATTCCACCTCAACCTTAACATGCACCTATAAAGGAATCAGTTGTAAGCAAGTAAAGGGTTACGAGAAATTTCCATCATAGTTAGTCAAATAGAAACTATATTCCTCCCATTAGTCTATTTTCTTCTATAGTCAATTGTTTCATTGTCTATTATTCCTAGTATCCTGTGAAAATCAGGTTGATCCTTGATTAATTTTCTCTTATATTCCATGTCTTTTCATTTTATGGTCTACAGGAGCCCCATTTGAGTCCTCTTTGAAGGGAAAATGTATTTTATTTTCTTTAAAGACATTTACTTTGTATTTAAAGACTTATATTATTTTTTAGACTCCAAGAGAACTACTTGGGATACTGCATAAGACTTTGATCTCAAGCTTGAGTTTCCAAATGTTTTATTCATCATGATATTTTTGGTGCTTTATGGAATGATCATTTAAAGTTCTCTTCTATATTCAGTCCATTTTTTTGGTCTATCTATCATGGATAATGTTTATTGTCTCGATGAGTGTTGTGATGGAAATGTCAGTTTCTATTTTATCATACTCATTTGGTTTATCTACTTTGTAAAACATTGTATATATGGATTTCTTTTAAAGATACTTGGTCCCAATATCATATACTATTTTTTGAATGTGAATGTTATCTTTAATAAAGTCTTGTCCTTCTCAAACTTTGTTTTATTTTCTTTCATAAATTTATAAGAACAAGAGGAGTACCACCTCTCTAAAAATGCAGGGGGATTAATATCCTCATGAGGTTTACCTTAAGACCATAAACAAAATTTTAGATCAACATTTTTGGTGACCATACTGGGGAGAGAAAAAGGTCAGTTTC
>JZKD02S1617422.1:86771-103770 GCA_000966675.3 Picea glauca
GAGTTATGGCCTTACGAATTTGGAGGACCCTCATATGTTGGCTTGAAGCCCCAAAAGGTCAAAGAAGTCAAAGTGTTTGCAAAGAAGAAATTATTTAAATAATAAAGTGAAGTGACAAAGTAAAAGAGGATTATTTAAATAATAAAGTGAAGTGACAAAGTCAAGGAGTATTATTTAAATAATAAAGTGAAGTGACAAATTCAAAGAGGATTATTTAAATAATAAAGTGAAGTGACAAAGTCAAAGAAGATTATTTAAATAATAAAGTGAAGTAACAAAGTCAAGGAGGATTATTTAAATAATAAAGTAAATGGAGAACTTTCTAATTATGGAAAGTGGTTATAAGAAGGTTAACCCTAAAATGAGGAAAATGGGTTAAGTAGTAAGTGGTTATTGGATATATGGACAAGTGGAAAATTGGGAAACGTTGGACATAGGTGACTATGTGGACAAAGTGGCTACGTGGAAAAAGTGTTCTAGAAGATGCTTCTAAGGAAGCTACATGAAAGTATAAATAAGAGGCATGGCTCTCTCATTTCAATCACACTTGAGAATATTGAATATCTACAAGTGACTGAGGTAACCAAAGGATATCGAAGCCGAATTTTAGAGGGAAGTGTTGATGGGTCTTAAATCCCTTGACTCAACAGTAGGAACCAAACTTGCCACCGAGGCCCAATTAGAATCTGCAGCATTTAATAGTGGAATGGTTCTCCAGATCTTGCGATCCGACCAAATTATCGATGGGCTTTACGTTTTCTTGTGAAGTCTCTTCCTTCAGTTTGGACTATTCTCTTTTGTATATTTTCTCTTGGGTGGGACCGATATGAGATGTAATCTAGTATAAACCAACTTGGCAACAAAAATGGAATTAATTTTAACTAAGGGGAAGAGGTTGAACTTGGGATAACTCGTTGCTCAAGCATGCAGACGAATACATTAACCATGTGAGAATCCAATTACTATATGAGATACTAACTAAAAGAAAAAAAAAACATATGCAATGAGATAATGGCAAGCAAACTGATTCATCTACCAGAACCATTCATCACATAATAACACAACGATTCATATTCATCATTAAAGAAAAGAACAACAAAACATTGCACCAAATAAATTGACAATAGAATAAATTGCTCTTACTCATTAAAACATCATTCATGAAAAGGATAGGAAATAATTCTTCTCCACGTCCAATCACACATGCAGTTGATGAAAATAACTTGTCTTTAGTCCAGAAGGACTTCTCAATTCAAAGCAGATTCAAAATAATTCTTAACAACTAGAAAGAAAGAGTTCTTTCCACAACCATCGACCCTTAAGTAATTGGTCGATGTATTTATTTATAATCTAAAGTTCAACTGAAAAAAACGGCTAAGTGTAGTTTAAGAAAAGAAAAATACACCACGTGGCATCATCTTCTAACAGTTTCTTTAACAATCAACTCAAGATATTTCTTTGAAAGGATGAATTTTCTCATACTTGGACCATCTGATAAACAATTCGTCATAGGTTTGAGCCCATGGAAACCAGTGTTGTTCCATCGGAACCACATAGAATCCTCTAATCTCCACCCCATGCGCTCGGTACTTCACTTGCTCATGGGAAGTTGAATCATCTACTTCCTTTTGTGAGGATCCTCCTTTTGGATCATCCAGTTTTGACTTACCCTTCGATTCACCGGCTCAGGTCTCCAGTGCTTCGAGGTTCTTTGTGTCGAGAACATTTTCGGGTTATTTTTCCTTTCGTGGGATTTCCTGGATCTGGACTTCGAGATCAGGAAAAGTAGCCTTCTTAGGTCCCTTTTCTTCTTGAATCTGCACAGGGGTCCCGAGGGATGTCTATGGGCTCTCATCATCGATATATATATTTATAAACTCACTCAAAGGATTAGGCACGACTTCTCCCACTGATACTCAGCCCGCCTCTGGTTGAATCGTCACACCTACTGGCAATCCGGTCGGTGGCCTTGTGGAATCAGGGTTATTAGACCTGTTTTTATTACCAGAGTTTATGGAATCATGACTACTTGTCCCTGCTGAGCTTTCTTCTGGGTTTTCAGTCGAAAGATTTGGCACTATTATGAGGTCTGGGTTATCCTACATCCTCTTCATTAAAAGATGGGCCTGTTGATACATGAGCCCCTCCATCCCCTGTATATCTTGAACTTCGGAGAAATTCCCAATTTGTATCAAATATACCTAGGGAGATCCCACCGCTTCAACTGATATCATTTCTTCTCTTGTCTTGATGGTCTCTTGAACTGTTTGTTCCAGCACTGTTTCTTGCTCATCCCAACTCATAGCCTTGAATCTGGTTGCCTTGGGGTCAACCATCCTCACCATCACCTCTTCCCAGTCTTGATCATTTTCGGTGAATATTTCATCCTCAAACCTATCATGGGCATATGTCCAGCAAGATGATACCTGTTGTGTGTGCTTCATGACCAAGCCCTTGGGGTTGTTCTTGTGAAAGCATCCAGTCTGGAATCAAAACTCCAATTGTATTAGCCCTTATTGCTTGTCCTGAGTTGTGTCTTTCACCATGTAGAAAACAACATGAAACCCATAAGGTATGAAGGCCCGCTTCTTATCCTTTACCAAAGTAGCATCGTACCCTTGCAGGATGGTTTGATAACATATTTCCCCTACTATTAGTCGGTCAGGGACATAGACAGGTAGCAGATGAGGTGCTCCTATGGCACCAAAAACCCTGATGTAGGTGTCGCGCTCATCCAAATACCAGTGGTCACCCTTCTGTTAGTGACATTTCTTGTAAATGGGGGTAAAATGAGAAGGAATGGGTTAAAAACCCTCTTTCCCTAAGTTCGGGATGCAAAATGCGCCTGTGTTTAAATGGAAATCAAATCTAGATGACAGGAATTACAGCACGCGGATCAACGACCCACATTGGATTCCTGAGCCCCCCCGCCTTTCTACCTTTAAGTGGAAGGGGGGGGGGTCTAGAATCAAGGGCGCACCTCTTCAATGGTCACGATTGGAGTGCCTGGATCAATGACCCACATTAGATTCCGGAGCCCCCCCGCCTTTCTACCTTTAAGCGGAGGGGAGGGTCCGGAATCGAGGGCGCATCTCTTCAACGGTCACGATCGGAGAGCCCGGATCAACGACGCGCAAGGAAATTCAGACCTCCCTCATCTTTCTATGTTTAATCAATGTAAATCTCCCTTCCTGTCGTGTCATCTTGTGGACCATCCTCCCCCCCCTGCCATCTGTTCTCCTCCTGATCGTACGATGAGGCTCGCTCCATTTAGCTCTTCCTCATCCTCCGACATCTATCCATATCCCCTCTTTCAATCCATATGGTCCCTCCACCATCTCATCATCCACTCACCACCTGCCATGTGTCCCACTCAATTCCATGTCAGCCCCCCATTAATAATGTGCCCATCGTATTTCATCTCCTACCCCCTCTGCTTATTGCCTTCCGCCGTGTGTCTTCCCCTGTCACATTGCCCACACCTCACCACCTCTCATCTCACCCTCATGGTCTTGGCGCCACCACTTCCATTACGCCCCCCCCAGCCTTCGCGCTGTCTTCCACGTCTATTTATCAGGCCGTTCAGCTAATCCAGGTGGCAGCGCGAGGAGTCTTCCACGTCTATTCATTAGGCCATTCAACTAATCTAGGTGGCAGCGCGAGGAGTCTTCCATGTCTTAAAGGTGCCAAGTTAGTCGGGTCGTTCCCAATCCCAAGGAAGTAGTTATTAAGGTAGTTGGTGGTGGTTAGACATCATCTCTGCCATAAAGGGGAAGTCCGACGATGAATTAAAAGCACGTCGATTCACCCATGGTACTGTCAGGAGTTCGATTGCGTCTGCCATGGCTGCACGATCATTCAGAGACTGCAGGTGCAGATTGTCAAAAGCCAGGCAGACGTAATGTTTTTAATGCAACGTCTCGATTTTGTTGCTATTGATGTTTTGAGTATATGTAGGCATTTTCTCCATTTTTGTAGGCATCGATGGTAGAGAGAAGCTCCCGACTGTAAAGTTTTAACAACCATTCTAGTTATCCGGTTGTGCATCTGTATATGATATTTCTTGTTTTATGACAAACAGTTTTGCTACTCCATCTAAGCTTTCGTCTCATACTAAGGGAGTTCATGATCGACTGATTCGCATGAATTGTTGCAATTATGTTATGGTAAAGGATTTATCGTAGCATCGTTGTATTCTCTGGTTTTCTGTGTTTGAATGTAAGAAGATCTCGTGTTTGGACGCTTTCTTCACTAGTCTGTTAGAAACCTGTTGTTTATGACAGACCCTTGCACTCTCCTTATAAAAATCTTTCCCCTACTCACCCTTATTACAACTCACTGTTTGAAGTTTATCTAAGACCTCACTTGCCCATGCATGCCTGGCCTAGTTTCGGAGTTGAAACGATATTGTTCTGAGTTTACTTCTATTTGATCATCCCTTTTATAAACAAATCGTGACATTAAACTAACGGGCGTCGGGCTATGCTCCTGTTGCAATCCAGGAGTGACTTCTGTCGCCAACATTTCTGGCGCCGTTGCCAGGGACGAAGTTGAAAATATTCCCTGGGATTGAACGACATTGAGCTTCTGATTCTGAAGGTGCATCAAGCATCATATCCCTTGAAGATTGCTACTGTGCACCTGGCGACTCCATTGTGACGACTCCACTACGACAAACCTGTTAGGTTAGTTGTGGCTTCCAGCGGTAAACACACGCGGTCCCATCCACAGTTGCCTCTGGCCATGCCTGAAGAAAATCCGGAGGTGATTATCAGAAAAGGGAAGCCCTCTCAAGGAGAAATCTTCGCCGCTAAACCAGGTATTTCCCCACCTCCTTCCGTAAAAACTCCATTTTCTTATTCTCAGCTTCCTAGCCAGCCTTTTTCAGAGGTTTCCCGTTTTCTGAATTTCGGGAGTGTTCCTGCTGAGTTTTATCCTCCTGGTCTGGCATCAGAAGGATAGATCCTTGTCACTCCCCCCTCCCTCGAAGCTGTGCCTCAGCACAGACCCCGAGCCTCAGAAGGTTTCACCACCTTTCCTCTTGTTACTATTACTACACAGAGAGAAGCATCTGCGCATTTAGGTCCCTCTGCTCTCTCTCTGTTTTCCCCGTTGTCCCCTTTTCCTTCAGGAAACTCTTTTCCAACATCCCCTGTTCACACTCCTTCTCCTCCAAGTTCTCCTCCACCTAATATCCCCATGGCAGGAGTAAATCCCCCTATGAACAGAATGGAGGCTATTATAGCTGCTAGGTATGCTCCCCTTGTGTTACCTCAGCCCCTCAATGTCCTCCCGGTAGATGGTTACCTCAAGCAACTACCCAAGTTCACGGGTGAGGGGGACGTAACGACAGATGAACACCTAGAAGCCTTTTACAGTTTCACAGATGATAATGTCATCATGCACGCAGATGTATGGATGAGGATTTTTGTCCATAGCCTCCAAGGAGAAGCTAGAAAATGGTTCAAGGCCCTGCCCCCTGGATCTATTGATGGGATCAAAGCTTTGGATAGCGCCTTTTTGAGACAGTGGGGAGATAAAAAAGACTTCATGTATTATATGACAGAGTTTGGATCTTTGAAGAGAAAATAAGGAGAGTCCGTCTCTGACTTCTCCAAGAGATTTAATAAAATGTATAATAAAATTCCCGTTGAGATAAAACCCTCAGAAGCCTCTGATAAGATCACTTATGCTAGTGCTTTTGATCCCAATTTCTACCTACTACTGAGGGAGAGAAGAGCCACTACCTTGGCCCACATGCAGGATTCATCTGTGGAGGTAGAATCTAACATATTGGCTGTTGACCGACTCAGGAACGCTGCTGATAGAATCATATCTAAGAAAAGGCATGAAGCCTCCCCATCCAGTTCCTCTCCTATGCCCCATCAAACAGATGAAACAACTAGAGTCCTAAAATCACTTTCTGCTAGGATGGAAAGGTGGGAGTTAGAAGGGAAGCCCATGTACAGAAATCCCCATAATGCCGATAATAGAGGTTTCAGGAGACCTAATAACAATGGACCACAGGCCTTCCCAAGGGAACATAGGGGAAAAGACAGAGAGGACCAAAGGATTCAAGCCCCTCTCCAAAATAACCTGGTTGCTCATGAGGAAGGGGAGGAGATAGACGAGTTCGACCCTGAAATTCATTGTGTTGAAGAAGCTCCTCCTTTTCCCCATTTGACTCAGTCTGCATATGAAAAATCCCTGATGAACATTCAGATCCATGAGTTAGGAAAGGGAGAAAGGGCTGGTCACACCTCTAACAGATACAATCTCAGGTCAAGAAAGAAAGAAGGAGACGTTGACAGCCAAGACCAACCCCTCATAGCAGATAGGCCTACTAAAACTACAACAACCACAACTAAAGAAAAGAGAACCCAGAGTGCTTTGCCAACAACCAAAGAACTTGTCACTGAGGTAAGGGAATCTCCTAAGCCTATTTCCTCTTTTAATTTTGAGCATGAAATTCAAAAGATTAGGATTCCCGTCCCCATCTCTAAGCTAGTTAAAAATGAAGACTTTAAAAGGTCCCTCTCTAAGCTGCTACAATCTGAGTCCCCCCAGCCTCCCTCTGACTCAGTGAACCTTCAAGATGAGAAGCCAGTTGTCATCCTAGGTCCCATGGTAGAAGACAGAGATGATTCATCCCCTACCTTCTACACCTCCCTGAACATACATGATAAAATGTTGCATAATTTCCTCACGGATTCAGGAGCTTCCCATAACCTTATGCCCAAGATGTTCATGGAAGAACTGGGACTAGAAGTGACAAAGGCCTATCATGATTTGTACTCTTTTGATTCGAGGAGGGTGCAATGCCTGGGAGTCATCAAAGACCTGGTGGTTTCTTTGTTTCAACTGCCTATGAAGAGTGTGGTCATGGACATTGTGGTAGTTGATGTTCCCCCCAAGTTTGGCATGTTGTTGTCAAGGTCTTGGATTAAGAGACTTGGAGGAACGTTACAGATGGATCTCACATATGCCACCATTCTAGTTTTGGAGGGGAACACAGGAGGTTGTACAGAGAAGCCCAGCTAGCCTATATTGTCAGTGATGAAGCAAACCCCACTAATCACCCCATCTTTGCACTTGACACTGATTTAGGGTCTAGTTTGTTGCAGATCACTGAAAATCCTGAGGTCCCTTTATAGATCAGAAAGAAGCCCATTCTTAATCAAGAGATACCTCCTCCAACCACCTCTGTCTGGAAGATGTTCTTTGACGGAGCTTCCTCTAGAATAGGCGTAGGGGCTGGAGTGATTTTCATATCGCCCTGTCAAGAGACCATATCTCTGTCATACAAGCTAGAATTTGAAGCCACCAACAATGTAGTAGAATATGAAGCTCTTGTGCTGGGTATGAGGGCTGCAAAAGAAAGGGGAATAAAGGAGATGGTTGTGTTTGGAGACGTGGAATTGATCATCCAACAGGTCAATAATGTTTATCAAGCCAAGCATCCTCGGCTTAGAAGCTACAGAAATGAGGTATGGGACTTAATTGATAATTTCTTCTCTGCTTTCAACATTGTCTTTATCCCAAGGGAAGAGAATACCTCGGACGACTCCTTAGCAATCTCAGTCAGTCTGTTCAGGATCCCTCTGCCATCGAAGATTAATGGTGAGGTTGAGGTAAGATACAGGCCATCCATCCCGGACAATATAAAGCATTGGAGGGTATTCGAGGACGATCTTGAAATCAAAAAATTTCTTCAGTCCGTCGATGAGTTTTCTGCATTGCACATTGAGCAGGATCCTGAGCCCGAAGGTGACCCCCCCTCTGAGGTATTCTTGAATAAAATTGTTAATCACCAGATCATTCATCTGCCTAGCAATCACATTCCGAGGGGACTAGTCCCTTTAGAAACATTGTTCGACAAAAACGATGTGGCAGTAAAGGGTGGTGTCTCAAATGAAGATGTTGATACAGATGAATGCAACAATGGCACACAGGAGAAGCCTACGTTTGTCAAATTGTCAAGCAGCCTGACCAATGAGCAGAGGGTGAAATATACTGAGTTATTAAAGGAATTCGCTGATGTGTTTGCATGGACCTATGAAGACCTCAAGACTTATGACACATCCGTCATTGAGCACAAGATCCCACTAAAAGAAGAGGCTAGGCCATTCAAGCAAAAGCTGAGACAGATAAATCCCATGTTGCTACCTGTCATGGAGAAAGAAGTGAAGAAATGGATAGATGCCCAAATCATTGTCCCCTTGAGATATTTCGATTGGGTGGCCAATTTGGTCCCGGTAAGGAAGAAAAGCGGAGAAATCAGACTCTGTGTTGATTTCAGGAACCTGAACAGGAGCTCAAGGAAAGATAATTATCCCCTGCCCAACATGGAACACATATTGCAGAAGGTCACTGGTGCATCTAGAATATCCATGATTGATGGTTTTTCTGGTTATAACCAGATATCAGTCATGCCTGAGGACAGGGAAAAAACGACCTTCACCACTCCTTGGGGCACATTCATGTATGCCAAAATGCCTTTTGGATTGATGAATGCAGGAGAAACATTTCAGTGAGCCATGGACATAGCCTTCATCGGGGAAAAGGACCAGTTCGTGGTAATCTATCTAGATGACATCACGGTCTTCTCCAGGTCAGATATGGAGCATCGCCGCCACCTGAGGAAAGTTTTCCTGAAGTGTCGAAGGTTTGGCCTATCTTTAAACCCCAATAAGTCTTTGTTTTCTATGAAGGATGGGAAGCTATTAGGCCATATAGCATCAACAGAGGGAGTGAGAATTGATCCTAGTAGGGTAGAGGCAATTCAGACCCTGGCACTTCCCAGATCTAAGAAGGAAGTTCAGGCCTTTTTGGGGATGATAAATTTTCTGAGGAGATTTGTCTCAAATTTTTCCGAGCTGTAAAACACATCACAGCCATGCTCAAGAAGGGAAACGAAGTGAAATGGACCGCTGAGCCCAGGGAATATTTTGTCCAAATAAAAAAGGCATTGACTGAAGCACCTGTGCTAATCAGTCCTGATTATTCCAAAGATTTCCTGATTTTTTCTTTTGCTTCTTGTGATACAGTAGCAGCGGTCTTGTTGCAGAAAAATTAGGAAGGGCGAGAACAGCCCATTGCCTTCTTTAGCAAGGCATTAAGATATGCATAGATCAGGTATGAGATCATGGAGAAGCAGGCCTATGCCTTAGTGAAATCCCTCAAATATTTCAGAGTATATGTTTTGCACTCAAGGATCACTGCACACGTTCCTTCGGCCTCTGTGAAGGACATCCTTGTACATCCTGACATAGATGGGAGGAGAGGTAAATGGATCGCCAAGATCCTAGAGTTTGATATGGAGATTAAGCCCACCAAGTTGATAAAGGGGCAGGATTTGGCCAAGTTGCTGGCTGAATCCAATTACAAAGCCTTGGGGATTAACTTCATGAATGAGCAAGCTGATTCATCCAACAAGAATTTTCAGGGTGCCTTATCACTAACAACATGGCCCTGGTACAAGGATATCTTGTATTTTCTGCAAGAATTGAAGCCTCCTGATGGAATGGGAAAAAGAAAGGCAAGAACTTTAAAGCTCAAGGCGGTCAGGTATTGCCTCATTGACCAAGCATTGTACTGGAAAGATCCTCTAGGAGTATTTTTAAGATGCCTGGACCCACAAGAAGCCCAAAAGGTTATATTTGATTTCCATAACGGGCTTTGCAGGGGGCATCCTTTCTGGAAGACCAAAGCTCATAAGATCCTCAGGGCTGGGTATTACTGGCCCACTTTATTCCCTGATGTCTGCAGGGAAATCAGAGCTTGCATCAAATGCCAAAAGTTCTCAGGAAAGAAACAACTCAAATCTCTGCCATTAAATCCTATAGTAGTTTCAGCACCCTTTCAACAATGGGTATTGGACTTCATTGGAGAAATTCATCCTCACTCAAGTGGCTAGCACAGATGGACCTGACTGCAACAGACTATTTCACCAAATGGATAGAAGATGTCCCCACCAGGAGCACTTCTCACAAAGTAATTATCAGCTTCCTGGAGGACATCTTAGCCAGATTTGGTTGCCCTAGAAGAATTTTCACCGACAATGCCGCCCCTTTCAGGTCTGAGCCCCTAGTCAAGTTCTGTGAACAGTTTGAGATTTCACTGATCCACTCTACTCCCTATTATCCTCAAGGAAATGGACTGGAGGAATCTTCCAATAAAAGTCTGATCAAGCTCATTAAGAAATTACTGGAAGACAATAAAAGGGCTTGGGATTCCAAGCTCAAATTTTCTCTATGGGATGATCGGGTGACAACGAAAAGGTCCCTTGGCATCTCACCTTTCCAACTTGTTTACGGAACAGAGGATGTTTTCCCTACTCAGCTTGCTTTGTCTGTGGAGAAATTCCTCCAGGACCTAGAAGGAGAACCTGACCATATGATCAGAAGGATTCATTAGATGGTGGAAGTACAACAGATCAGGGAGCAGGTCATGAACAGGGCCTACAATCATCAGCAGAAGATCAAGCAAACCTTTGACAGGAAGGATTTCGAGTTGGGTAATCTGGTGCTCAAATGGGATGCACCCAGGCAGGATAGGGGCAAGCACAGTAAGTTTGATGCCCTTTGGTTTGGGCCTTTCAAGATCTCTGAAGTATTTTCAAACAACACTTACAGGTTGCAGGATTTGGAAGGCAAAGAAGTTTTTAATGGCCCAGTAAATGGGCAATTATTGAAAAAATGTTTTTTGTGAGCCGCAATCTTCTCTTTTGTTTTTGTAAATATTGTTTTTGTTTTCAGCTTAATAAATGACTCCATAGCCCAACAACAAAGCACTGGATCTGCAAAAAGAGTCCTTAGAGAATCACAGGGACGACTCTATCCCCCATGGAGCCTAATGTTAGCGACATTTCTTGTAAAGGGGGGTAAAATGCGAAGGAATGGGTTAAAAACCCTCTTGCCCTAAGTTTGGGATGCAAAATGCACATGTGTTTAAATGGAAATCAAATTTGTACGACAGGAATTAGAGCGCCCGGATCAATGGCCCACATTGGATTCCAGAGCCCCCTCGTCTTTCTACCTTTAAGCAGAAGGGGGGGTCCGGAATCGAGGGCACACCTCTTCAACGGTCATGATAGGAGCGCTCAGATCAACGACCGACATTGGATTCTGGATCCACCCCGCCTTTCTACCTTTAAGCAGAGGGGGGGGGGTCCGAAATCAAGGGTGCACCTCTTCAACGGTCACGATTGGAGAGCCCAGATCAACGACGCGCAAGGAAATTCAGACCTCCCTTATATTTCTATGTTTAATCAACGTAAATCCCCCTTCCTGTCATGTCATCTTGTGGACCATCCTCCCCCCTGCCATCTGTTCTCCTCCTGACCATACGATGAGGATCGCTCCATTTAGCTCTTCCTCATCCTCTGACATCTATCCATCTCCCCTCTTTCTGTCCATATGGTCCCTCCCCCATCTCATCATCCACTCACCACATGCCATGTGTCCCTCTCAATTCCACGTCATCCCCCCATTAATAATGTGCCCATCATATTTCATCTCCTACCCCCTCCGCTTATTGCCTTCTGCCGTGTGTCTTCCCCTGTCACATTTCCCACACCTCACCACCTCTCATCTCACCCTCATGGTCTTGGCGCAACCACTTCCATTACGCCCCCCCCAGCCTTCACGTTATCTTCCACGTATATTCATAAGGCCATTCAGCTAATCCAGGTGGCAGCGTGAGGAGTCTTCCACATCTTAAAGGTGCCAAGTTAGCCGGGTCGTTCCCAATCCCAAGGAAGCAGTTATTAAGGTAGTTGGTGGTGGTTAGACATCATCTCCACCATAAAGGGGAAGTTCGACGATGAATTAAAAGAACGTCAATTCGCCCATGGGACTGTCAGGAGTTCGATTGCGTCTGCCATGGGTGCACGATCATTCAGAGGCTGCAGGTGCAGATTGTTAGAAGCCATGCAGACGCAATGTTTTTAATGAAACGTCTCGTTTTTTTTGTTGTTGCTGTTTTGAGTATATGTAGGTTTTTTCGCCATTTTTGTAGGCATCGATGGTAGAGCGAAGCTCCCGACTGTAAAGTTTTAACAACCATTCTAGTTATCTGGTTGTGCATCTGTATATGAGATTTCTTGTTTTATGACAAATAGTTTTCCTACTCCATCTAAGATTTTGCCTCATACTAAGGGAGTTCATGATCGACTAATTCGCATGAATTGTTGCAATTATGTTATGGTAAAGGATTTATCGTAGCATCGTTGTATTCTCTGGTTTTCTGTGTTTGAATGTAAGAAGATCTTGTGTTTGGACGCTTTCTTCCCCAGTATGTTAGAAACCTGTTGTTTATGACAGACCCTTGCACTCTCCTTATACAAATCTCCCCCCTACTCACCCTTATTACAACTCATTGTTTGAAGTTTATCTAAGACCTCACTTGCCCATGCATGCCTAGCCTAGTTTCAGAGTTGAAACGATATTGTTCTGAGTTTACTTCCATTTGATCATCCCTTTTATAAACAAATCGTGACATTAAACTGATGGGCATCAAGCTCTGCTCCTGTTGCAATCCAGGAGTGACTTTCGTCGCCAACATTTCTGGCATCGTTGCCGGGGACGAAGTTGAAAATATTCCCCGGGATTGAACGACATTGAGCTTATGATTCTGAAGGTGCATCAGGCATCAGAGCCCTTGAAGATTTCTACTGTGCACCTGGCGACTCCATTGTGGTGAACCTGTTGGGTTAGTTGTGGCTTCCAGCAGTAGACACAAACGGTCCCATCCACAGCTGCCTCTGGTCACGCCTGAAGAAAATCCGGAGGTGATTATCAGAAAAGGGAAGCCCTCTCAAGGAGAAATCTTCACCGCTAAACCAGGTATTTCCCCACCTCCTTCCGTAAAAACTCCATTTTCTTATTCTCAGCTTCCTAGCCAGCCTTTTTCGGAGGTTTCCCGTTTTCTGAATTTCAGGAGTGTTCTTGCAGAGTTTTCTCCTCCTGGTCCGGCATCATAAGGAGAGATCCTTGTCACTCCCCCCTCCCTCGAAGTTGTGCCTCAGCACAGACCCCGAGCCTCAGAAGGTTTCACCACCTTTCCTCTTGTTACTATTACTGCACAGAGAGAAGCATCTGCACATTTAGGTCCCTCTACTCTCTCTCTGTTTTCCCCGTTGCCCCCTTTTCCTTCAGGAAACTCTTTTCCGACATCCCCTGTTCACACTCCTTCTCCTCCAAGTTCTCCTCCACCTAATATCCCCATGTCGGGAGTAAATCCCCCTATGACCAGAATGGAGGCTATTATAGCCGTTAGGTATGCTCCCCTTGTGTTACCTCAGCCCCTCAATGCTCTCCCGACAGATGGTTACCTCAAGCAACTACCCAAGTTCATAGGTGAGGGGGACGTAACGGTATATGAACACCTAGAAGAATTTTACAGTTTCACAGATGATAATGTCATCATGCACGCAGACGTATGGATGAGGATTTTTGTCCATAGCCTCCAAGGCGAAGCTAGAAAATGGTTCAAGGCCCTGCCCCCTAGATCTATTGATGGAATCGAAGCTTTGGATAGTGCCTTTTTGAGACAGTGGGGAGATAAAAAAAGACTTCATGTATTATCTGATAGAGTTTGGATCTTTGAAGAGAAAAGAAGGAGAGTCTGTCTCTGACTTCTCCAAGAGATTTAATAAAATGTATAATAAAATTCCCACTCAGATAAAACCCTCAGAAGCCTCTGCTAAGATCACTTATGCTAGCGCTTTTGATCTTGATTTCTGTCTACTGCTGAGGGAGAGAAGAGCCACTACCCTGGCCCACATGCAGGATGCAGTCGTGGAGGTAGAATCTAACATATTGGTTGTTGATCGACTCAGGAACGTTGTTGATAGAAGCATATCTAAGAAAAGGCCTGAAGCCTCCCCATCCAGTTCCTCTCCCATGCCCCATCAAACAGACGAAACAACTAGAGTACTAAAATCACTTTCTGCCAGGATGGAAAGGTGGGAGTTAGAAGGGAAGCCCATGTACAGAAATCCCCAGAATGCTGATAATAGAGGTTTCAGGAGACCTAATAACAATGGACCACAGGCCTTCCCAAGGGAACATAGGGGAAAATACAGAGAGGACCAAAGGATTCAAACCCCTCTCCAAAATAACCTGGTTGCTCATGAGGAAGGGGAGGAGATAGATGAGTTCGACCCTAAAATTCATTGTGTTGAAGAAGCTCCTCCTTTTCCCCATTTGACTCAGTCTGCATATGAAAAATCCCTGATGAACATTCAGATCCATGAGTTAGGAAAGGGAGAAAGGGCCGGTCACACCTCTAATAGATACAATCTCAGGTCAAGAAAGAAAGAAGGAGACGTTGACAACTAAGACCAGCCCCTCATAGCAAATAGGCCTACTAAAATTTCAACAACCACAACTAAAGAAAAGAGAACCCAGAGTGCTTTGCCAGCAACCAAAGAACCTGTCGCTGAGGTAAGGGAAGCTCCTAAGCCTATTTCCTCTTTTAATTTTGAGCATGAAATTCAAAAGATCAGGATTCCCATCCCCATCTCTGAGCTAGTTAAAAATGAAGACTTTAAAAGGTCCCTCTCTAAGCTGCTACAATCTGAGTCCCCCCAGCCTCCCTCTGACTTAGTGAACCTTCAAGATGAGAAGCCAGCAATATTTTTCCCCATGCAATCTACAGAAGAGATCCATTATATAGATGTAAGGTTCTCTTAGGTTGGCCATCGAGTACCAGCCAGAGTTCCGATTGGTGAATTTTTTATCCTCTCTCCACCAGGAAGCCATCACCTTACTGGTATCGTGGTTCTCATAGAAGCTAAAAAAAAAATCATTATTCAACCACTCTTGTGACTCTCCGAGCTTGTAATAATTTTGCACTTCTAATGGAAGGAAAACCCCGACACACCCACCATTTTCATCGTTAATAAAACATTTTTTTGTGTCAGTGTGATCAATAAGCCATTTCAGGAGTTCAATGCAGGGAAATATCAAAGTCCTGCTTGCCACCATGTGTAGATACGCCTTTCGGACATTCAAGAGGACTTCATCGTCGAGTCTTATCGTATCAGGATCGTTGTGAGGAGTATATTCGGGGAGTTCTTCCCGCTTAATCTTCTTGAAATTTTCTTCCCAATGTGGGAATATTGTCTTGGTCCCAATGTTTGCCTTTGTGTCTCCAAAGGCCAGGGGTTGATCAAAAGCTTTCTTGGTGGTGATTTTGATGACAGACACCGGTTTTGGAGAGAATTGCAATTGTCTCGCCACCATTGGGGAGGAACCTTCTCCCACCTCTAGTTCCTGTAGATTTGGAGCTCTTAGATATTTCATGGTGGTGGGTTTCTTCGAAGGCAGCGTTCCTGCAACCGGAAACAATCTTCACGCAGGTGTGTAGGGTGACATTGGATAAAGCATATGAAACAAATCATAGAATATCCATAGACTGGTACATACCTGTAACGCTTGCTAAACTGTTGTTTTATACTCACTGGACCTTGGAAGTTATCCCCGGACTGCTCGTTTCGCTCCTCTGGATGATTTGGATTCCTTCGTGCATAGAGTAACCCTGTTTTCAATGACTTAGAGAATATAATGGGAGAGATACTACCAGTCGTATCAACCAGTTAATATGAGTAATGGGTGAAATTCAAAACAATCTACCACCGAAACTCTGCAAATAAATTCTACATGGGTTGACGGCGGAGGTGCGGGGAGAAAAAAACATTATATTGGCAGGTTCTAATGGTCCTTTGATTCATGCATGAATTAGAAGTTAGTGCGAGATTCTGGAATTAATAAACCTTTAAATGTGTCGTATCTAGCGTATCTCAGAGAAAAAATGTCCCATCGTGTCATCTTGTTAGTGGGTAGATCGAGAATCGACGATATCCTCATGCATGTTTCCGTCGGTATGCTCCTGAAAAAAACTTCCAATGCCGAAAATGTATTGGAGGTCGGTGATTATTATTTCATCTTTCGTTCAATGCTTATTCTTTTAACCTTTCGTCGATGCCAAATTGATCGGTCATCGGCGACATTCTTGGTGGTTCTTGTCGCAAAATAAATTTTGTGTCTGCTGATGTCGATGAATATCGGGGCTCGAAAAATTTAGTTCTGTCTAGTGTTCTCTTTCACGCTCAATCCTTCCCGATGCCGAAATCATTAATCACATCCAGGAAAACCTTGACTATCATTTCTCTAATTTAGATATTAGTATTTTAAGTTAATGATTTTCACATGTCCAAGCAAGCTTTTAAAGACTTAATGAGAAACAAAAATGATAAACAAAGGACACATTTCCATATCAGACAATGCCAAAAGATCAAGTGGTACCCAAAAAGTGAAATTTTACGTAGATTTTTAGGGTGTGTTGAGTGCTCAACAGTAAGGTGAAGTAAAGAAGGCCGAAATTCAAAGGAGGATAAATTATTTTGCTGATGATTTCTAACGTATGTTATTTACAGGTCATCTCACCATTTTCATAATAAATGTTTTTCTAGAATGATTCAGACCATGAAATTGGGAGGCAATTGAGGAAACATATCCAAGTAGTTGTGGTACGAATTTCATCTTGTGGGTCATTGTATTTTTGGAGTTACACTCCGTGGAAAATAGGGTTTGTGGCTAGTCCTGAAGCTAGTCTAAAACATGTGTTTCGGGTAAAAATATCATAAATTATTCATAACAGATCCAAATTCAGTAAGACAAAATGTGTTGGTTAGAGTACAGTATGTAGTATTATGTGTACAATTTTCATATCCATACAACAAATATTCTGTGCGGGTCACGCTCTACAAGTTTGCTCTCTAGAATAATTCAAAATTCAATAAGGTATGTCATTTTTGTTATAACTCATTTTCTAAGAGGTTCCAAGTAGTGACACCTCGAGGAATTGCATAAAACACGCTGAATAACATTGTGTACTATTTTCAAATATTTATTCATTACAGGTACATAGTTATGATTATTTCAAGTTAGGGTTGTTGACTAATCCAAAACTAGTCATGTGAGACTAAAGTAAA
>JZKD02S1617422.1:123107-144678 GCA_000966675.3 Picea glauca
AGATTATCCTCGGAAAAGTTCAAAGAGAAATGGGTAACCTTACCATAGCAAACCAAGGAGAATCAACCTTGAAGAATGTTGAGAAACAAGATATTGGTGGGGGAATCTTCCAAGGGTTATCCCAAATGTAATAGATGATCCAGATGTGACCCAAGAAACAAAGCAAAGATTGGAAATAGCTCAAATGAATAGGATTATTCGACAAATGCAAAATGCACTGAAAAGATTAAGGAGAGATGAAAACTTCACTCCAGTGGATCAAAGACTAAGGGTTCCTTCTCAAGAACAAAGAAGAATTCATAATCAAGAGAATAGGATAATAAATGATGGTATAAATGAATAACAAAGACCAAGAGCACCCTGAGTGTGAAATCCCAATGCTCTTGTCCTATTAGAAATTGTTGAGGAAGAAAATTTTAAAGATATTGATCAAGAATCAAATATCATCCAAGAAGAAAGTTTGGAATCAATACAAACTGATGAAGGAGAATCATCTTTCTACATTTTTACTGAATAATATGAATCTGATATTTTGCAAGAAAATGTTTTCCAAACAAGAACACAAACTAACAAGTTTAAATCAAAAGAAGTTGCAGTTACTAAAGCAAATCAAGCAGAAACAACAAAGCAACAAGTTGTTGCTAACCAAGCTAAGACTCCACAAGCAATGACCTATAATGTGATATATGATTTATCTAAAATTAGAATCACTTTTCTTTTTATGGAGGTGTTCAAGATACCAAAACGGAAAATTTGTTAAAATTGCATGATGATTATGATACAAGAATGGAAGTTGTGGTTATAAATTCTAAACAACAATAGAGCTATTTATCAGCTAAGCCAAGAGGAAAATTTCCACCATTCTATATCACCATAGAGAATCATGATGTTGTGTTACACAATTGTTTGATTGATAATGGGGATACCAACAATATCATGCCTTTTTCAATCATGAAAGCACTTGGAATGGAATGTACGAGGCACTATGAGACTAGCGAAAGAATTTATGCTATTGACTTGAGAAAAGTCCCAGCCTATGGGTATATTAAATATTTATGTGCATGGATAATTTTATATCCTCACATCACGACATTATTTACTATTATAGTGGTAGATCTACCTCCAACATATGGATTTGTTCTTGGTAGATATTGGTTCTCGATGATTGGAGGCTACATAATGAATGATGGAAGTTGTAGGATGTCACCTCATAAGAATGGAACAATGGTTAGAGTTCCCAGAGAAGTTAGAAAATTGATTTATTTCAAAAAAAAGAAAACGAGTTGATGAGGAATTATCTTGATGTTGGAATGGGAAACTATGTTGTTTTTTATTCAAAACAACTCAACATTCCAAAACAAACAAACAAAAAGATAATTATTTTCAAGGTTACTGGAAGATGTCCTTCAATGGTGAATGTTATAAATCTAGAAACGGAGCAGGAATCATTCTTGAAAGCCATGAAGTTGTTATATACCCACATGCAATCAAACTTGAATTTCCATGAACAAATAATGAGGAAAAATATGAGGCACTAATTCAAGGTATGACTATTTCCCTTCAAATGAAAGTTGAAAACTTGATAGTCACTGGTGATTCAAAATTGATTATTAACCACATCATAAATAAATATAAGGTTAAAAAGGAAAAGTTAAAATGTTATGAAAAAAGGGTGTCAAATATCATGGATTCTCTCAACTCTTTCAATATACACTTTATTCCTAGAGAAAGGAATCAAAAGGTCAATGCACTAGTAGTATCAGCATCATTGTTTAACATAGAGGATTGTCAAGGAAAAGGCACTTACCATGTGAAATCTATTTTTCGACCATCAATTCCAGATAATCAAGAATATCTACAAATTTTTGAAAATGATAAGCATGTTGTAAATTTCCTTACAGATGAGGGTCCCATAACTGAAGTTGATCCATTAGAAGATCAGAACTTACAAGAATAAGTTCATGAATAGAGTCACAAGCTTTCCCCAAAAAAGTATATCAGTCTCAAATCCCTCTTTACGAAAAATGACAAAACAAAAATTTCAAAAACACTAGAAGAACCTTCTTTCATAAATGATCCAGGCATATATCAATGGCCACCCACCTTTTCCAATTGGCTCAAAACAATTTTCTGGCAATTTTGGTAATTTACTATTTTTAACAGTTTTTTGGGTCCTGAACTTCCGGAGCCGTTTTTGAGGCCCTAAACGACGTTTCTTAGGAAAAAGGGGAGAAAATGGAAGTTCCTTCGATGTTTCTCACACAAAAGTTTTATTCCTCAGATAGATATTTCTAACGAGGTATTAAGCGTGTCAAACAAAGATCGTATGCAAAAGTTACGACCCCGGGAAGTTGATGTACTGACTTACTCAAAAGTTTATTTCCACGTGACTTTTGGTGCTTCATCTCCTAGGGTTAGGTTTTTGGATGTCTAGGGTTTTTGACATTCCTGTTTATTGTAAAAATTCCTTCAGAGCCTCATTGTAACCATCTTCTTGTGAATGAGCGCAGTCGTCATGTCTCTTCTCAAAGATAAGCCACCACCATTCTAGCAAGATTGTTTTCTACTGCATTTTACAGTTTCAACTTATTTCCTTATTGAATTAAAAACCAGTTTTATTGTATCTCTGTTATTCTGGGTTAATAATTTGTTAATAATCTGTATTCATTTCATTCTTCTCATAAAATCTGGATCAGTGGTATCATATCAGTCTGCTCCTTGTCGTCTTACTGTATGTCCCCAACGAGGTCAGAGTACAAAGAATTGGGTCTTGAGCTTGTTTCTCTTGAGGACAAAATCTCTCGCACGCCCAAGTGATATCTCATGGCAGGTGAAAAGAAATATGATAAGACAGCAGATCCTTTCAAAATGTTGCTTGAGGAGTCCCTCACACAACAGAGGAACGAGATGATGGATAGTTTCGCACAAATCCTTCAGCGGCTACCAACATGTGACGCATCTTATTTGAGCGGAGGCGTCGCCCCCTTAAAGGTACAAATAAACTTCAATATTCCTATATTTGAAGGTCAGGTAAATGTAGATGTTGTAGACAAGTGGTTGAATCTACTAGAAGGGTATTTTTCTATCCATAACTTTTCGAATAGAGAAATGATTACTTTTGCGCTCTTCAAAATCGTTCCCCATGTCAAATATTGGTGGGAAACTTTTTGTGAGAAAAAGGAAAGAGAGGAAACCTCATTATTTATAGTCACAACCACCTGGGAATCCTTCAGGGATGCTATTAAGGAACAATACTACCCTATCGGAAGTTATGACGACTTGTATACCAAAAGGACCACACTGCGGCAAGAAAGAGACCAAGTAGTGCCAGATTTCAGAAATATATTACATACCTTGCATACCAAGATGGGTATCAAAGATTCATAGCAAAAATAGTGCTCAAGTATCTCAGTTCTCTACATAGATACATCCAGACCGAAATGAAATTTATGGACACCTCGTCCTTGGGCGCGGCCTACCGATATGCCATCAAAATCAAACAGAAGCTTAAACAAAAGATGCATCAATTTGGGCCTGGAAACCCCTCACATAAAAAGCCAGGAAAGGGTGGCCCCAACCCATAGAACAAAGGATAGAGTAAATATGGATAGTATCAGGACAACCAGTCCAAGCCACAAGCAAAGAAGGACACTAGAAAGACAAAGAAAGATATCGGGAAGTGGTGCGACTTCCATAAGATCCCCCAACATAACACTGATGATTGTCGCTCAAAGCAGTCGTTGGTGGCCGAAGTGAAAGCCTATGAATTAGATGTGATTTCTGACTCTAAGTCAGAACCAGAAAGGGGAAGACAGATCATTGATGTGGAACCCAGTGCCACCGTTGCTACCACCAAGCTCCAGCCTGGTGAACCAGATGATCCAGAAGAAGGAGAGTGCCTCTTCCATTCACAGATGTGGGTAAAAGGCACCCTAGTGCACTTCATCGTTGATAGCATTAGATAGAAGAGCCTCATCTCAGTAGAGGTCATCAAGAAGTTAGCCATGCCGACAACCCCGCACCCACAACCCTACACCATTGGATAGCTCCACCAAGGAAGCGATCCCCACATTAGACAACAATGTCAACTTTCGTATGACACCAATCCCTTCAAAGATGAGGTATTGTGTGATGTTGCTCCTCTCGAAGTTTGTGATGTTCTTTTGGGCCAACCTTATTTATGGAAACATCATGTTGTATATGATTCTAGGCCTCGTAGTGTTATTATTACTTTGAACAGAAAATTGTACAAGATACTCGAGGGAGTCCCACCTAGTGTTATTTCCTTGATCTCTACTAAGAAATGAAGGAAGGTCATCTCTCAGACAGGGAAGTTTGTCTTCTTCATGATTCACTCTCAAAATGAGCGAAAGATCACAGCC
This sequence comes from Picea glauca, assembly GCA_000966675.3. NCBI lineage: Eukaryota > Viridiplantae > Streptophyta > Pinopsida > Pinales > Pinaceae > Picea > Picea glauca. Next base: position 127,490 of record JZKD02S1617422.1, read on the forward strand.
ACATCTAGGGTCTCTACGGCTGACCTCTCCACACATCAGAAGTAAGTATACAAGGTCATGGAAGAATACTCAGATATCTTCTCCTCACCTACCGAGGTACCTCTGCACTCCCAGGTCAAGCACCCCATTGATCTAACCCCCAGTGCACTACTACCCAATGGACCAGTCTATCGTCGCTCTCTATTAGAGAATGAGAAGATAAAGCAACATATCCAAGAACTTCTCCATAAGGGGCACATCCGTCTCAACCCATCACCTTGTGGGAGACCAATCGTGTTGGTACAGAAGAAAGATGGAACATGGCGACTCTACATTGATTACCGGTCTTTGAATAAAATCACAGTCAGATACTGGTACCCAATTCCCTGAATCGACGACCTTCTTAATCAACTCACGAGGGCCAAATACTTCACTAATATTGATCTAAAGTTTGTCTACCACCATGTCCCGATAGAACAAACATATGTATGGAAGACCGCCTTCAAGTCAAAAGAAGGCCTTTTTGAATGGTTGGTCATGCCCTTTGTTTTGACAAATGCTCCAGCCACTTTCATGAGGATGATGGACGATATCTTGTGACCATTCACCAATACTTTTGTAGTGGTGTATCTGGATGACATTCTCATTTACAACAAGAATTGGGCCCAACACTTGTATCATATTCAACAGGTTCTCCACACCCTACGGCAGCACAAGCTATACGCCATCTTGGAAAAATTCTCCTTTGGCATGGATAGGGTCCATTACCTGGGATACATCATTGATCATCATGGTGTACATGTGGATCCAACCAAGATCCAAGTCATCCATGACTAGACAGGCCTAACCACACTCACTGATATTCAAAGCTTCTTCAGCCTTGCCAATTTTTACCGCAGGTTCATGTTGGGATTCTCCCATATTGCATGGGCTCTCAGCCAAATAACTAGGGGTGGTGGTAAGGTGAAATTTGTGTGGGGCTGGTCCCAACAACAAACGTTCAATGATTTGAAGTAACACTTGTGCTCAGCCCTAGTACTTTCACTACCAGACCTGCAACAGTCCTTTGATATCAAGACAAATGCTTCAGACTATGTTGTGGGCGTCATTCTCACTCAGCACGACCATCCCGTGGCCTATCATAGTGAGACACTACCAGATGTTGTCCGTAAGTACCCTACTTACGACAAAGAAATGCATTCCATTGTGAAAGTCTACTGCCAGTGGAAACATTACATTATTGGGAAGGAGACAGTCATCCACACTGATCATAAGCCACTGCAGTTCATGCAAACATAAGGAAAATTGCAGAATGACCGCCATCAAAATTGGTCCACATACTTGAAGCAATTCCACCTCGACATCAAGTATAAAATAGGAAGCACCAACCACCTCGTTGATTTCCTTAGCAGACTGACAGTCGCAGAACTCACCACGGTACTATACTCTTGCGGCCATGAGACCTCTGGATGGCCCCAAGTCTATGAGACAGACCCAGACTTCGCCACCACCTACCAAATGTTGGGTGCAAAAACAATTGTCAATAATTTCCATCTTCAGGATGGGTTGTTGTGTCGTCTGGGCCATATCTGTGTTCCATCAAGAAAGCAAGCGAAGATGATATGGGAATCCCACTACAGTCGGGTGGCAGGACACTTCGGCATCAAAAATACAGTGGCAATGCAACAAAAACATTTCTACTAGTCGAAACTTCGACAAGAGGTTAGCTAGTATATCAGGTCCTCCACTATCTATGTTATTTCCAAACCAACCATTAAGAAATAGGGCCTATACACCCCTCTTCCTACTTCTAACAGGCCATGGGAATCCATCTCAATGGACTACATGTCGGGCCTCCCATCCACCAAGAGGGGAAATGACTGTGTTTTTTGTGGTTTTTTATCGCTTTTCTAATATGGTGATTATGGTTGCCTGCAAGAATAGAAACACAGTAGAGACCACTGCCAAGCTCTTCTTTGAATGAGTCTGGGTACATTTTGGAATCTCAAAAACCATTGTCTCAAATCGGTACAGTCGATTTCTCAGCACATTATGGTCAAGCCTCTAGTCATTGTTGGACACCAAGCTCACCAAATCCACAGCCTTCCACCCCCAGACAGATGGCCAAACCGAGGTCATAAATCGAATGATTGTGCATATCCTTCACATGTATAATTACAAGCAACCTCACACATGGGATGAGAGCCTTCCCTATGTCTAGCATAGATACAACCGAGCCCTGCATATTTCAATCGACCACATCCCCTTTCAGATGGGGTTGGGATTCCAGCCATTGGTTCCTATAGATGTTGCACTTCCCCTTGCGATCACCTCGAACGAATCATATCCTGCTCCAATAGAAGATGACAAAGACACCCGGTTCATTGAGTGGATCTATCACATCTGCGAATAGGTTCAGGATATCCTACAAAAGTACAATGACAAGTACAAGCAGCGCCATGATCAACATCGGGTGCCACATAAGTTTCAGGTGGGACAAAGTTTGGTTGCACTTGTAGAAATAATTCCTTACAGGACCCCATAGAAAGATTCACCCACTCTATTATGGGCCATACACCATCACCAAGGCCCTATTGGATAATGCTTTTGAGCTCAACATTCCTCGTTTCCTTCGCTTGCACCCAGTGTTCAACATGGATCTTCTTCACCCTTATTTTCCACCATTATTGGACACCTCAGAAGTAGCAGAAAATTTGACACCAATAAAGCTCAAACCCAACTGCATACAATAGGAATCCAATGATCATATTTTGGACACACATATCAAGGGCACTCGACATCAAAGGATCCAGCTTTATCGAGTCGTCAAAACATGGTAGCTCTTGCACCAAGAAAAGTGGCTCACCTAGGGCCAAATTCAGCAGAAATTTCCTCATCTAATGGGGGAACTCAATGCAATGGAGACAATTGCTTCCTAAGGAGGGAGGATTGATCCAAGTGGATATCGATGGCCACCCACCTTTTCCAACTGGCTCAAAATTTTTTTTTGACAATTTTGGTAATTTACTAGTTTTAGCAGTTTTTCAGGTCCTGAACTTTCGAAGTTGTTTTTTAGTCCCTAAACGACATTTTTTGGGAAAACGGGAAGCAACATGGAAGTTCCTTCGATGTTTCTCACACAAAATTTGTAGTCCTCGGATAGATATTTTTACTGAGGTATTGAGCACATCAAACAGAGATAGTATGCAAAAGTTACGACCTCAGGAAGTTGATGTACTGATTTACCCAAACGTGGCTCACATGACTTATGGCGCTTCATCTCCTAGGGTTAGGTTTTTGGATGTCTAGGGTTTTTGACATTCCTGTTTATTGTAAAAAGGCCTTCAGATCCTCATTGAAACCATATTTTTATGAATGAGTGCAACCATCACATCTCTTCTCAGAGATAATCCCCCACCATTCTAGCAAGCTTGTTTTCCGCTGCATTTTACAGTTTCAACTTATTTCCTTATTGAATAGAAAACTAGTTTTATTGTATCTTTGTTATTCTATGTTAACCATTTGTTAATAATCTGTAGTCATTTCATTCTGCTCATAAAATCTGGATCATTGGTATCATAACGGTCTTCTCCTTGTCGTCTTAATGCATGTCCCCAACGAGATCGGAGTACAAAGAATTGGGTCTCAAGCTTATTTCTCTTGAGGACAAAATCTCTCGCACGCCCAAGCAAACTCTCATGGAAAGTGAAAATAAATATGATGGGACAAGATATCCTTTCAAAATGTTTCTTGAGGAATCCCTCATGCAACAAAGGAACGAGATGATGGATAGTTTCGTGCAAATCCTTCGACGACTACCAACAGGTGACACATCTTCTTCAAGCAGAGGTGTCGCCCCCTTCAAAGTATAAATAAAATTCAATATTCCTATATTTGAAGGTCAGATAGACACAAATGTTGTAGACAAGTGGTTGAATCTACTAGAAGGGTTTTTCTGTCCATAACTTTCCGAATAGAGAAAATATTACTTTTTCTCTCCTTAAATCCGTTCCCCATGTCAAAGATTGGTGGGAAACTTTTTGTGAGCAAAAGGAAACAGAGGAAACCTCATTATTTACAGTCATGACCACATGGGAATCCTTCATGGATGTTATTAAGGAACAATACTACCTTGTCGAAAGTTATGATGACTTGTATACCAAATGGACCACACTGCGGCAAGAAAGAGACCAAACAGTGCCATATTTCACAAATATATTCCATACCTTGCGCACTAATCTAGGTATCAAAGACTCAGAGCGACATTTGGATCTCAAGTATCGTGGTTCTCTACATAGATACATATAGACTGAAATGTAATTTCTGGACATCTCATCCTTGGGCACGACCTACCGATATGTCGTCAAAATCAAGCAGAAGCTCAAACAAAAGACATGGCAATTTGGGCCTGGGAACCCCTCACAGCAAAATCCAGGAAAGGGAAGCCCCAACCCATAAGAAAAAGGACAGAGAAAAGATGGATAGTATCTGGAAAACCAGTCCAAGCCACAACCAAAGAAGGACACCGAAAAGACAAAGAAAGATACCGGGAAGTGGTGCGACTTCCATAAGATCCCCCAGCATAACACTGTCAATTTCCGCTCAAAGCAGTCATTGGTGGCCGAAGTGAAAGCCTCTGAATCAGATGCGGGTTTTGACTCTGAGTCAGAATGAAAAATGGGAAGACAGATCATTGACATAGAAACCAGTTCCACTGTTGCTAACACCAAGCTCCAGCCTAGTGAACAAGACGAGCGAGAAGAAGGATAGATCCTCTTCCATTCACAGATGTGGGTAAAGGGCACGCCGCTACACTTCATCATTGATAGAGGTAGCCAGAACAACCTCATCTCATCAGAGGTCATCAAGTAGTTGGCCCTGCTGACAACCTTGCACCCACAACCCTACATCATTGGATGGCTCCGCCAACGAAGCGATCTCTATGTCAGCCAACAGTGTCGACTGTCATACGACATCAAGCCCTTCAAAGATGAGGTATTGTGTGATGTTTCTCCTCTCGAAGTTTTTTATGTTCTTTTGGTCCAACCCTATTCATGGAAATGTCATGTTGTATATGAGTCTAAGCCTAATAGTTTTATTATTACTTTGAACAGGAAATTGTACAGGATACCCAAGGCAGTCCCACCTAGTGTTATTTCCTTGATCTCTACTAAGAAATGCAGGAAGGTCATCTCTCAGATAGGGATGTTTGTCTTCTTCGTGATTTTCTCTCAGAATGAGAGAAATATCATAGCCACATCCAGGGTATTTGCGACTGACCTCTCCACACAGTAGAAGCAAGTAGATAAGTTCATGGAAGAATACTCGAATATCTTCTCCTCACCTATCAGGGTACATATGCACTATCAGGTCAAGCACCCCATCAATCTGACCCCCAGTGCACCACTACCCAATGGGACAGTCTATTGTCGCTCTTTGTTAGAGAATGAGGAGATCAAGTGACAGATCTAAGAACTTCTCCATAAGGGTCACATCTGTCCCATCTCATCACCTTGTGGGAGCCCAATCGTGTTGGTACAAAAGAAAGATGGAACCTGGTGACTCTGCATTGATTACCGGGCTCTAAATAAAATCACAATTAGAAACCGGTACCCGATTCTTCAAATCGACGACCTCCTTGATCAACTTACAGGGCCCAAATACTTCAGTAAGATTGATCTGAATTCTGGCTACCACCAGGTCCTAATAGAATAAACAGATGTATGGAAGACCACCTTCAAGTCAAAGGAAGGCCTTTTTGAATGGTTGGTCATGCCCTTTGGTATGACAAATTCTCCATCCACTTTCATGAGGATGATGGACGATATCCTACAACCATTCACCAATAATTTTGTCGTGGTGTATCTAAATGAAATTCTCATTTACAACAAGACTTGGGCCAGACACTTGCAGCATATTCAACAGGTTATGCACACCCTACGGCAACACAAGCTATATGCCAACTTGGAAAAATGATCCTTCATCATGGACAAGGTCCATTACCTAGGCTACATTGTTGATCAACATGGAGTACATGTGGATCCATCCAATATCCAAGTCATCCATGAATGTCTAGCCCCAACCACACTTACTGAGCTTCAGAGCTTCTTGGACCTTGCCAATTTCTACCACCAATTCATGTTGGGATTCTCCCATATTGCATGGGCCCTCAGGAAAATAACCAGGGGTGGTGGTAAGGCGAAATTTGCATGGGGAAGGTCCCAACAACAAGTGTTTGATGATTTGAATTAGTGCTTGTGCTCAGCCCCAGTACTTCAACTACCATACCTACAACAACCCTTTGAGATCGAGACAGATGCTTCAGACTATGTTGTGGGCGTCGTTTTCACACAAAACGACCATCTCGTGGCCTATAATAGTGAGACACTATCAGATGTTGTTTGTAAGTACCCTACTTATGAAAAAGAAATGTGTTCCATTGTAAAAGTCTACCTCCAAAGGAGACATTACATTCTTGGGAAGGAGACAGTCATCCACACTGATCATAAGCCATTGCATTTCATGCAGACATAAGGAAAATTGTAGAATGACCGCCATCACAAGTGGTCCACATACTTGTAGCAATTCCACCTCAACATCAAGTATAAAATAGGAAGCACCAACCGCATCGTTGATTGCCTCAGGATACCACCAGACGCGCCACTCACCATGGTGCTATACTCTTGCAGTATTGAGACCTCTGGATGGCCCCAAGTCTATGAGATAGACCCTAAATTTTCCACCACCTACCAAATGTTGGGTGCAAACATAGTTTTCGATAATTTCCATCTTCAGGATGGGTTGTTGTGTTGTCTGAGCCATATTTGTGTTCCATCAAGAGAGAAAGTGAAGATGATATGGGAAGCCCACTATAGTAGGGTGGAAAGACACTTCGACATAAAAAACACAGTGGTTATGCTACATAAACATTTCTATTGGCCGAAACTTCAACAAGAGGTTGGCTAGTATATCAGGTCATGCACTGCCTGCGCTATTGCCAAACCAACCATTAAGAAACAGGGCTTGTACACTCCTCTTCCTACTCCTGACAGGCCATGGGAATCCATATCAATGGACTACATGTCAGGCCTCCCATCCACCAAGCGGGGAAATGACTGTGTTTTTTTGGTTTTTGAACACTTTTTTAAGATGGCGATTCTGGTTGCCTGCAAGAAGAGCATCACAGCAGAGGCCACTATCAAGCTCTTTTTTGAATGAGTCTAGGTACATTTTGGAATCCCAAAAACCATTGTCTCAGATCAGGACAATCGATTTCTCAGCACATTCTGGTCGAGCCTCTGGTCATTGTTGGACACCAAGCTCACCAAATACACGGCCTTCCACCCCAGACAGATGGCCAAACCGAGGTCGTAAATCGAATGATTGTGCATATCCTTTGCATGTATAATTCCAAGCACCCTCACACATGGGATGAGATCCTTCCCTATGTCCATCATAGCTACAACCAAGCCTTGCATAGCTCAACCGGCCATATCCCCTTTCAGGTGGGGTTGGGATTCCAACTATTGGGTCCCATAGATGTTGCACTTCCCCTTGCGGTCACCTCAACCGACTCATATCCTGATCCAACTGAAGCTGACAAAGCCATCTGGTTCATTGAGAAAATCCATCACATCCACCAACAGGTTTAGGATATCCTACAGAAATCTAATGACAAGTACAAGCAACACCATGATCAACATCGGGTGCCACATAAGTTTAATATGGGCAACAAAGTTTGGTTACACCTGCAGAAAGAACGCCTTACAGGACTCCATTGGAAGTTTCTCCCACTCTGTTATGGTCCATACACAATCACCAAGGCTGTGGGGGATAATTATTTTGAGCTCAACATTCCTCCTTTCCTTGGCATGCACCCAGTGTTCAATTTGGATATCCTTCGCCCTTATTTCCCACCATTATTGGACACCTTAGAAGTAGCAGAACAGCTGACACCAACAGAGCTCAAACTCGACTGCATACAATAGGCATCCAGTGATCATATTGTGGACACACATATCAAGGGAACTCGACAACAAAGGATCCATCTTTATCAAGTCATCAAAGCAGGGCAGCTCCTGCTCCAAGGCAATTGGCTCACCTGGGGCCAAATTCAGCAGAAATATCCTCATTTGATGGGGGAACTCAACGCAATGGAGACCATTGCTTCCTAAGGAGGGAGGATTCATCCAGGTGGATATCAGTGGCCACCCAACTTTTCCAACTGGCTCAAAACAGTTTTCTAGCAATTTTGGTAATTTACTATTTTTAGCAGTTTTTCGGGTCTTGAACTTCTGGAGCCATTTTTTAGGCCCTAAACGATGTTTTTTGAGAAAACGGGGAGAAACATTGAAATTCCTTCGATTTTTCTCACACAAAAGTTGTATTCCTCGGATAGATATTTCCAATGAGTCATTAAGCGCATCAAACAGAGATCGTATGAAAAAGTTACGACCCCGAGAAGTTGATGTACTGACTTACCCAAACAGGGCCCACATGACTTTTGGCCCTTCATCTCCTAGGGTTAGGTTTTTGGATGTCTAGGGTTTTTGAAATTCTTGTTTATTGTAAAAAGGCCTTCAAAGCCTCATTGTAACCATCTTCTTGGGAATGATCACAGTCGTCACATCTCTTCTCAGAGATAAGCCCCCACCATTCTAGCAAGCTTGTTTTCTGCTAAATTTTACAGTTTCAGCTTATTTCTTTATTGAATTGAAAACCAATTTTATTGTATCTTTGTTATTCTGTGTTAAGAATTTGTTAATAATCTGTAGTCATTTCATTCTTATCATAAAATTTTGATCAATGGTATCAGAGCAGTCTGCTCCTTGTCGTCTTAATGCATGTCCCCAACGAGGTCAAAGTACAAAGAATTGGGTCTCGAGCTTGTTTCTCTTGAGGAAAAAATCTCTTACATGCTCAAGTGATATCTCATGGCAAGTGAAAAGAAATATGACAGGACATGAGATCCTTTCAAAAAAATTCTTGAGGAAGCCCTCACACAACAGAGGAATGAGATGATGGATAGTTTCGTGCAAATCCTTCGACGGCTACCAACAGGCGACGCATCTTCTTCGAGAGGAGGCACCGCCCCCTTCAAGGTACAAATAAACTTTGATATTCCTATATTTGAAGTTCATATAGACGCATATGTTGTAGAAAAGTGGTTGAATATACTAGAAGGGTATTTTTATGTCCATAACATTTCGAATAGAGAAAATATTACTTTTGTGCTCCTCAAAGTTGTTCCCCATGTCAAAGATCGGTGGGAAACTTTATGTGAGCAAAAGGAAACAGAGGAATATTCATTATTTACAGTCATGGCCACTTGGGAATCCTTCAGGGATTATATTAAGGAATAATACTACCCTGTCGGAAATTATGACGACTTGTATACCAAATGGACCACACTGCGGCAAGAAAGAGACCAAATAATGCCAGATTTCACAAATATCTTCCATACCTTGCGCACCAATTTGGGTATCAAATATTCAGAGCGACATATGGTGCTCAAGTATCATGGTGCTTTGCATAGATACATCTAGATCGAAATAGAATTTCTGGACATCTCATCCTTGGGCGCGGTCTACCGATATGCTGTCAAAATTGAGCAGAAGCTCAAACCAAAGATGCGACAATTTGGGCCTAGGAACCCCTCACAGCAAAAGTGAGGAAAGGGCAGCCCCAACCCACAGAACAAAGGAAAGATCAAATATGGATAGTATCTGGACAACCAGTCCAAGCTGCAAGCAAAGAAGGACACCGAAAAGACAAAGAAAGATACCAGGAAGTGGCGTGACTTCCATGAGATCCCCTAGAATAACACTGTTGACTGTCGCTCAAAGCATTTGTTTGTGGTCAAATTGAAAGCCTCTAAATCAGATGTGGGTTCTGACTCTGAGTCAGAACCAAAAATTGGAAGATGGACCATTGACACAGAACCCAGTGCTACCATTGCTACCACCAAGCTCTAGCTTGGTGAACCATATGAGCCAGAAGAATGAGAGTGCCTCTTCCATTCACAGATGTGGGTAAAAGGCACCCCACTGCACTTCATCATTGATAGTAGTAGACAAAAGAACCTCATCTTAGAAGAGGTCATCAAGTGGCTGGACCTTCCGACAACCCTGCACCAACAACCCTACACCATTGGATGGCTATGCCAAGGAAGCGATCTCTGGGTCAGCCAATAGTGTCGACTGTCATACGACATCAAGCCCTTCAAGGACGAGGTATTGTGTGATTTTTCTCCTCTCAAAGTTTTTGATGTTATTTTGGGCCAACCTTATTTATGGAAACGTCATGTTGTATATGAGTCTAGGCCTCGTAGTGTTATTATTACTTTGAATAGGAAATTGTACAGGATACCCGAGGCAGTCCCACCTAGTGCTATTTTTTTTATCTTTGCTAAGCAATGCAAGACGATCATCTCTCAGATGGGGGATTTTTTCTTCTTCATGATTCACTCTCAGAATGAGATAAAGATCACAACCACATCCAGGGTCTCTAAGGCCGACCGCTCCACATAGTAGAAGAAAGTAGATAAGGTTGTGGAAGAATACTCGGATATATTCTCCTCACCTACTGGGGTACCTTTGCACTTCTAGGTCAAGCACCCCATCGATCTGACCCCCAGCGTATTGCTTCCCAATGGACCAGTCTATCGTCGCTCTCTGTTAGAGAATGAGGAGATCAAGTGACATATCCAATAATTTCTCCACAAGGGGCACATCCATCCCATCTCATCACCTTGCGGGAGCCCAATCGTGCTGGTACAGAAGAAATATGGAACCTGATGACTCTGCATTGATTATCGGACTCTGAATAAAATAACAGTCAGAAACTGGTACCCGATTCCATGAATCGATGACCTCCTTGATCAACTCACGTGGGGAAAATACTTCAGTGAGATTGATCTAAAGTCTGGCTACCACCGGGTCCCGATAGAACAGACAGATGTATGGAATACCGCCTTCAAGTCAAATGAAGGGCTTTTTGAATAGTTGGTCATACCCTTTGGTTTGACAAATGCTTCAACCACTTTCATGAGTATTATGGACGATATCCTATGACCATTCACCCATACTTTTGTAGTGGTGTATCTGGATGACATTCTCAATTACAGCAAGACTTGGGCCGAACACTTGCAACATATTCAACATGTTCTACACACCCTACGGCAACACAAGCTATACGCCAACTTGATAAAATTTTCATTCGGCATGGACAGGGTCCATTACCTAGGCTACATCATTGATCATCATGGCATACATGTGGATCCAACTAATATCCAATTCATCCATGACTAGCCAGCCCCAACCACACTCACTAAGCTTCGGAGCTTCTTGGGCCTTTCCAATTTCTACCTCAGGTTCATGTTGGCATTATCCCATATTGCATGGGCCCTCAGCCAAATAACCAGGGGTGGTGATAAGTTGAAATTTGCATGGGGCTTGTCCCAACAACAAGCGTTTGATGATTTGAAGTAGTGCTTGTGCTCAGCCCCAGTACTTTCACTACCAGAATTGCAACATCCCTTTGATATCGAGACAGATGCTTCAGACTATGTTGTGGTCATCATTCTCACTTAGCACGGCCATCCCATGGCATATCAAAGTGAGACACTATCAGATGTTCTCCGTAAGTACCATATTTATGACAAAGAACTTTATTCCATTGTGCAAGCCTGTCGCCAGTGGAGACATTACATTATTGGGAAGGAGACAGTCATTCACAATGATCATAAGCCACTCCAGTTCATGCAGACATAAGAAAAATTGCAGAATGACCGCCATCAAAAGTGGTCCACATACTTGCATAAATTCCACTTCAACATCAAGTATAAAATAGGAAGCACCAACTGCATCGTTGATTGCCTCAGCAGACCGCAAGTCGTGACACTCACCACGGTGCTAGACTCTTGCAAACATGAGACCTTTGGATGGCCCCAACTCTATGAGACAGACCTAGACTTCGACACCACCTACTAAATGTTGGACGCAAACACAGTTGTCGATAATTTCCATCTTAAGGATGGGTTGTTGTGTCCTCTGTGCCATATTTGTGTTCCATCAAGCTAGCGAGTGAAGCTGATATGGGAATCCCACCACATTCAGGTGGCAGGACACTTCAACGTCGAAAAAATAGTGGCGATGCTACAAAAATATTTCTATTGGTTGAAACTTCGACAGGAGGTCAGCTAGTATATCAAGTCCTACACTACCTATGCTATTTCCAAACCAACCATTAAGAAATAGGGCCTATACATCCCTCTTCCTACTCCTGACAAGCCATGGGAATCCATCTCAATGGACTACATTTCGGGCCTTCCGTCCACCAAGCGGGGAAATGACTTTGTTTTTGTGGTTGTTGATTGTTTTTCTAAGATGGCGATGATGGTTGCCTACAAGAAGAGCATCACAGCAGAGGTCACTACCAAGCTCTTATTTGAACGAGTCAAGGTACATTTTGGAATCCCAAAAACCATTGTCTTAGATCGGGACAGTCAATTTCTTAGCACATTATGGTTGACCCTCTGGTCACTGCTGGACACCAAGCTCACCAAATCCATGGCCTTCCACCCCCACATAGATGGCCAAACCGAGTTCGTAAATCGAATGATTGTGCATATCCTTCACATGCATAATTCCAAACACCCTCGCACATGGGATGAGATCCTTCCCTATGTCCAACATAGCTACAACGGAACCCTGCATAGCTCAACCGACCACATCCCCTTTCAAGTGGGGCCAAGATTCCAACCATTGGGTCCCATAGATGTTTCACTTCTCCTTTCAATCACCTCTACCGACTCATATCCTGCTCCAACTGAAGCTGACAAAGCCACTTGGTTCATTGAGCGGATGCATCACATCCGCCAACAATTTCAGGATATCCTACAGAAGTCCAATGACAAGTACAAGCAGTGCCATGATCAACATCAAGTGACACATAAGTTTCAGGTGAGAAACAAAGTTTGTTTTCACTTGCAGAAAGAACGCCTTACAAGACCCCATCAGAAGCTTTTCCCACTCTGTTATGGTCCATACACCATCGCCAAGGTCATGGGGGATAATGCTTTTGAGCTCAACGTTCCTCCTTTCCTTGGCCTGCACCTAGTGTTCAACGTGGATCTCCTTCGCCCTTATTTCCCACCATTATTGGACACCTCAGAAGTAGTAGAATAGTTGACACCAACAGAGATCAACCCTGACTACATACAATAGGAATCCAGTGATCATATTATGGACACACAAATTAAGGGCACTCGACAACAAAGGTCACATCTTTATCGAGTCGTCAAAGCAGGGCAACTCCTGCACCAAGGCAAGTGGCTCAACCGGGGCCAAATTTAGCAGAAATTTCCTCATCTGATGGGGGAACTCAATGCAATGGATACCATTGCTTCCTAAAGAGGGAGTATTGATCCAGGTGGATATCGGTGGCCACCCACCTTTTCCAACTTGCTCTAAAGAGTTTTCTAGCAATTTTGGCAATTTACTATTTTTGGCAGTTGTTCTGGTCCTCAACTTCCGGAGTCGTTTTTGAGGCCCTAAACGATGTTTTTTGGGAAACTGGGAAGCAACATGCAACTTCCTTAGATGTTTCTCACACAAAATTTGTATTCCTCATATATATCTTTCTAACGAGGTATTGAGCGCGTCAAACGAAGATCGTTTGCAAAATTTACGACCCCGGGAAGTTGATGTTTTGACTTACCCAAACAGGGCCCACATGACTTTTGGCGCTTCATCTCCTAGGGTTAGGTTTTTGGATGTCTAGGATTTTTGACATTCCTATTTTTTATAAAAAGGCCTTCAGAGCCTCATTGTAACCATCTTCTTTCGAATGAGTCAAGTCATCACATCTCTTCTTAGAGATAAGCCACCACCATTCTAGCAATCTTGTTTTCCGCTGCATTTTACAGTTTCAGCTTATTTCCTTATTGAATTGAAAACCAGTTTTACTGTATCTCTCTTATTTTGTGTTAAGCATTTGTTAATAATATGTAGTCATTTCGTTTTTCTCATAAAATCTGGAACAGTGGTATCAGAGCGATCTGCTCCTTGTCGTCTTTATGCAGGTCCCCAACAAGGTCGGAGTACAAATAATTGGATCTCGAGCTTGTTTATCTTGAGGAAAAAATCTCTCGAAGGCCCAAGGGATCTCTCATGGAAGGTGAAAATAAAGATGACGGGATAGGATATCCTTTCAAAATGTTGCTTGAGGAATCCCTCATGCAACAGAGGAATGAGATGATGGATAGTTTCACGCAAATCCTTCGGCGGTTACCAACAGGTAACGCATCTTCTTCAAGCGGAGAAGCCACCCTCTTCGTACAAATAAACTTCGATATTCCTATATTTGAAGGTCAAATAGACACAGATGTTGTAGACAAGTGGTTGAATCTACTATAAGGGTATTTTTTTGTCCATAAATTTTCGAATAGAGAAAACGCTACTTTTGCACTCCTCAAAGTCGTTCCCCATGTCAAAGATTGGTGGGAAACTTTCTGTGAGCAAAAGGAAACAAAGTAACCCTCATTATTTACATTCACGACCACCTGGGAATCCTTTAGGGATGTTATTAAGGAACAATACTACCCTATCATAAGTTATGATGAATTGTATACCAAATGGACCACACTATGGCAAGAAAGAGACCAAGTCGTGCCAAATTTCACAAATATATCCCATACCTTGCACACCAAGTTGGGTATCAAATATTCAGAGTGCCATCTGGTGCTCAAGTATTGTGGTGCTTTGCATAGATACATCTAGACTAAAATTGAATTTCTGGACATCTCGTCCTTGGGTGTGGCCTACCTATATGCCATCAAAATCAAGTAGAAGCTCAAACAAAAGATGTGTAAATTTGGGCCTGGGAACCCCTCCCAATAAAATCCAGGAAAGGGAAACCCAAACCCACTGAAAGGAGGACATAGAAAATATGGATGGTATCAGGACAACCAGTCCAAGATGCAAGCAAATAAGGACATTGGAAAGGCAAATAAATATATCGGGAAGTGGTGAAACTTCCATAAGATCCCCTGGCATAACACTGCTGACTTTTGCTCAAAGAAGTTGTTGGTGGCCGAAGTGAAATCCTCCGAATCAGATGTGGGCTATGACTCTAAGTCAGAACCAAAAAGTGGAAGATGTATCATTGATTGAGAACCCATTTCCACCATTGCTACCACCAAGCTCCAGCCTAGTGAACCAGATGATCCAGAAGAAGGAGAACTCCTCTTCCATTCACAGATGTGGGTAAAAGGCACCCTGTTGCACTTCATCGTTGATAGCGGTAGCCAAAAGAACCTCATCTCAGCAAAGGTTGTCAAGCAGCTGGCCCTGCTAACAACCACGCACCCACAACCCTAAACCATTGGATGGCTACACCAAGGAAGTGATCTTTTCTTCAGCCAACAGTGTCGATTATCATACGGCATCAAGCTCGTCAAAGACGAGGTATTGTGTGATGTTGCTCCTCTCGAAGTTTGTGATGTTCTTTTGGGCCAACCTTATTTATGGAAACATCATGTTGTATATAGGTCTATGCCTCGTAATGTTATTATTAATTTGAAAAGGAAATTGTACAGGATACCCAAGGCAGTCCCACCTAGTGTTATTTCCTTGATCTTTGCTAAGCAATGCAGGAAGGTCATATCTCAGAAGGGGAAGTTTGTCTTCTTCATGATTCTCTCTCAAAATAAAAGAAATATCACAGCCACATCTAGGGTCTGCGACTGACCTCTCCACACAGCAGAAGAAATTAGATAAGGTCATGGAAGAATACTCGGATATCTTCTCCTCACCTACCGAGGTACCTCTTCACTACCAAGTCAAGCACCCTATCAATCTAACCCCCGGTGCACCATTTCCCAATGGGCTAGTATATCGCCACTCTCTGTTAGAAAATGAGGAGATCAAGTGACAGATCCAAGAAAAACTCCACAAGGGGCACATCCATCCCAGCTCATCACCTTGTGGGAGCCTAATCGTGTTGGTATAGAAAAAAGATGGAACCTGGCGACTCTGCATTGATTATCAGACTCTGAATACAATCACAGTCAAAACCCGGTACCCAATTCCCCAAATCGACAACCTCCTTGATCAACTCATGGGGGCCAAATACTTCAGTAAGATTGATTTGAAGTCTGTCTACCACCAGGTCCCGATAGAACAAACAGATGTATGGAAGACCGCCTTCAAGTCAAAAGAAGGCCTTTTTGAATGGTTGGTCATGCTTTTTGGTTTGACAAATGCTCCATCTACTTTCATGAGGATTATGGATGATATCATATGACCATTCACCAATACTTTTGTAGTGGTGTATCTGGATGACATTCTCATTTACAGCAAGACTTGGGCCGAACACTTGCAACATATTCAACAGGTTTTTCACACCCTGCGGCAGCACAAGCTATACATGAACTTGGAAAAATGTTCCTTCGGCATGAACAGGGTCCATTACCTGTTAGAAAAACAGGACCACGGAGCAATAAAATAAAACAAATGTAGAAACAAAACACAGAAGACACACAATACAAGAGAGACACATATTTATGTGGTTCACCCAGTGTGGGCTACGTCCACTAGAGAAATTTCCAGGTCCTTCCTTTATTATTATCCAGCAAATGAAGGGATACAACCTACGGAAAAACCCGTTGTAACTTCCTCTTCTTTCTCTCACAGTATCCTCTCTCAGAATACAATATTTACCATCAACCATAGCCACAATACATTTCCCTCATAAAAGAGGGTTGCCTTCTAGGGCAAAAAACCCTAACATAATCTCTACCGTTAGATCTGCGACCTTATAATGAACGGTCCAGATTTACAATGAAATTACAATATACTTTTATAAGGCAATTTTTACTTCGGGGGCTTTGCCCCCGAACCCTAGCTGGGGGCCCGCTTGCCCCCATACCCCCCAGCCGGGGGGATAGGCGCCCCCGGACCCCGCAGAGGGGGTAACCCCCCTCTGCACTCCCCCGCGTGGAAGAGTGTACATACTTCTGGGGTGTAAATAATTCATGGGGTATAAACACGGCTGAAAGTAAAAGACCTATAAATCAGGAAGATAATTAGGCTCTACAACCAACAATCTCCCACTTGGAGACTGATCTCAACAACTCCACCACTGTTGTATATGCTGGACTCTGAACCTTCTTGGACCTGGAAAATTTCTCATCTTCATCTTCATTCTTG
>JZKD02S1617433.1:13362-26239 GCA_000966675.3 Picea glauca
TGTATCCATACATGTCCAAAAAAAATATAAAAGTCTACTTGGATGCATTCTCATGTATTTACGAGCACAAGAAAGAACAAATTCTAAGATAGATATGCCCCCAGCTTAAAAGCTAGTGGCTTAACTCCAGAAAGATCATCAAAGGCTGGAGACATGCCCTCCAAGCTTCGATTCATTCACCGAAGGAGAAGGGTGGATGAAAAGAAGGTTCAAGAGAGGTGTCTGTTTCATTTTTTAACGAGGTTGACACAGGAAAAGAACTATGCTCAGGACCTCTATTTCATTTTTTAACGAGCTTGCCACAGAGAAGAGAAACTCTGCTCATGGTTTCGTCCGGATCATGGCTTCCAAGAGGATAATGCTCTGGAAGGGTACCATGTCAATGGATAAAACATGGTCATGGCTTCCAGGAGATCTTCACTGGATGGAATATAATCACTCGAGAAGGAACACATGTTGAGGGCCGCGATAGGAGTAATGAGATCAGGCTCCAATAATCCTACCGAAGAAATCACCACGTCCACTATCGAATCCAAAATGTCGAAAGTTGAAATCATGGGAGATGATGAAAAATCAACACCAGGAGGGGAGATAGATGGTATATCTACCCAAATTTATTCATAAGGGGGAAGAAAAGAGGTTTGGTGACAGTTATTATCCTAAGGTAACTTGTCAATGCGAAACATTTATGGAATAGATTCATCTGAAGGAAAAGTTGGGGAAATGTAGTCGATCGCAGATGACAAGGAACTCAAATGTAATTGCATTGAGGAACTGTCAGGTGCCAATAGATGTTGGGCATCTGACGAGGGAGAAGCAGATGGGATAGAAATGTATGATCTTTCAGCTGGACTAAGTGGCACAGTGTCACGTAGTACATTGAATTCCAATGGACGAGGTACAATCCAAGGGTCAGATGATTCCAAAGATTGATAAGCCGTAGTCGAAATCATATCGACGGTGGCAATATGATGTGTAGTCGGTGGAAGTGGTGTAGGGAAGATACCCATGAGGCTAGAATCTTTTAGTAAGCCAACACCACCGCTTTCATATGTGATCTTGTGGTCTCCCAAGAAAGGAATATTGTTGGTAGCGGGAGTGCGAGCATCGGTAGTGCAGAAATCCAACTGATCAACAGTGACAATTTTTCCCTAGTGAGGAAATTGTACACATCGAAAGACCGATGAGGCAACAACAGTCATAGCATAAAACCAACTTCTTCCAAGTAACAAGTTGTAATTGATGGGAGAATCGACCACCTTGGCATCAACAGTAATAGTTTTTCCACCCAATTGGATGGGCAGGGACTGTAAAAGCCTATGAGGATGAAAACCTCGCCCATCGAAGGCATGTAACATCGTTGGGTATTTGTTGAGTGCTAGTGATTTAAAACCTTTCCAACATGCTAAATACATGAAACAAGTTGAGGCTCCCTCATCTAGAATAGTTCGATGGATTTGTTGATTATGAACAACAACATCAACTTGGAAAGCAAGTTGGTGGGAGAGTCAAGACATATAATTATCTAGGTTAAACATGATCTGATTGGATGACTTAGGATCAACAACACCAAGAGCGGTCAAGAGCGTTCTACGTTGACTGGGGCAGTGCTGTAGAACTTCTAACGTAGACATAGCACACGGTGCTTGAGCCAAATCTTCAACAATGTTGTAGTTTTGGGAAGCACGTGAACTAGGATTAAAGGTAGCTTTGTGGATAGTGATCTTAGGAGGGCATAAGATAAAGTTGAACATGGGTTTTTCAATCTGAAGTGGTCCAGACGGAGGATTAACCGATGGAAGACTAACGGAGGATGATGATGGGTCTGGTAAAGTGTTGGCACCATTAGTGTATTTTCCTTTGTTAGGGTTACCTAGTGTGTCATATGTCTTAGAGAAAGTGGTCAAATTGATCCCATTAAACATAAAAATATGTTCACTTGACGAGGCCTCATCATTAGGATCGCTAGAACTGCCCCCAGGAGAGGGGGGTTGAGAAACCATCGATTGCTGCTGTGGAAAAGGCTGAGTAAGCACAATGGGTTGTGACTTCCCTTGGAAAATTTTGGCCACTTCATTGTGAAGCAGACAATCATGAGTGTAGTGATCGTCACAAAAAATGTTACACGGGAATTTTAGTTTCTGTTGTTGTTTCTTTTCGGTAGCAGGTGTTTGATTTTTGGGTTGTTCATTATTATTTTTTTATTTATTCTTTGTCTTCTTCTTACCTCTGGATTGTTGTGAAGGGGTGAACAAGCTCGGAAAAAAACAAAGGGTAAGACAAGGTCTATGAGGAAAAATCAAAACCAAAAGTTTTGATTTGATTCCCAACAGAGTCGCCAGTTTCTGTTGAAGGAAAATCTCTCCGCAAACAGGTAGATCTCCTCAAAGAGCTAGACTCTTAACTCTAAGACAGAAAGTGATTATCATGGTCACTGACTTCCTTTTAGATCTAGGTGGACTAGTGTGTGAGAAGGAAGGAGAAAAAAAGTACCTTTTACCAGTGTTTGTCCCTGCACACTCTGAGTTGAGCTCCAATCTTTCGCTCTTCGAGACAAACAAAGTACAACCACTTCCTACTCTATCAAGATTAGTCCAAAATAGGTATATCTACTAAAGAGACAAATTCATGTGAGATTGAACATGAATTAGAAAGAAACAGGCCAAGCAAATTATATTAATGAGGACAAAACATTGCTTACATCCGTAGATGGATTGCAGCAGTTCCGTCAAGTCCTCCTTGTCTACCCCTTGCTCAAAAGATCCACGATCTGAATGATCATAGCTTCACCGATTGCTCCCTATGATATTATAGGTATATTGCTTCCAAATCATCTCTGTTCTAGCACCACTTATAAGATCATAAGTTTGGTGTGATTCTCCCTTTTCCAGTCCCCTTTCACCATGATAAAGCTTGCTTATATATCCTTGGAGAGGCTCAACAACTTGAGATATCCTTGGGGTGAGTTGAGGATTTTCCTCCTCCAATTAGAGATCTACCCTAAGATCATGGCTTGATTGAGGATTCTAACCCAACTACCTTCTAAGAATAAAAATATCCTTCCCCCATTCTTCTCAACAAATCAACTGCTGCCCAAAATAGGTAGCACTCCCTCAAAAGGGCACTCAGAGCGTTATAATGCTCCCTAGTAGTGTATAGGGGAGCACCAACACTCCTGAGGGTAGGAGAACTCCTGAAAAAGGGCTGAAGAGTGTTATAACACTCCCTGATGGCTTATGGGGGGGCACCAGCACTCCTGAGATAGTTATAAGGGAGTGCTCCCCTCCAAAAACTCAGTTTTTTGGGTATTTTCAGATGGCAAAAGGTTCATAAGCCTATTGAATCATTTCTCTTCTTCCAAATCAGATGTTTGAGGTGTTTCAAGTGTCCTTATCATGTCCTTATAGGCATGACATAGACATCATGGCAGTACAATTTCTTTGACACTTGCGACACTTGTGAGCAAAATGCGACACTTGCGACACTTATAATGACGACACTTGCGACACTATCAAAGTGAGTATTTTTTATGTGTAACATCTACCAAATTTTTGTTTTAATACTTTTATTTTCGTAACCCTTTTTCTCAATATCTTGTTTTGTTTCATTTTTCTGATTTTATTGTTGCCTTTGCCTACTGTTTTCTTATGTCTATGGGAAATTTTAAGGTCTTCCCCACCTTGATCAACTG
The DNA here is from genome assembly GCA_000966675.3 of Picea glauca. NCBI lineage: Eukaryota > Viridiplantae > Streptophyta > Pinopsida > Pinales > Pinaceae > Picea > Picea glauca. The sequence continues at coordinate 17,054 of JZKD02S1617433.1, forward strand.
GTAACTGCTTCCCTGTTTCTTTTGGGTGCTCTGTTTCTTCTGAAGGACTATTTACCTCAATGTGATGTTCTGGTTGTTATGTTCCTTCAGGAGATGACATCTCCATATCATGAAGATCCAAGACAGGGTTTGAATGAGAAGAAGTTGGTGCTTGGGGTTCTCCAGACCTGTTTGTGTCTTTAGTAATTGATGTCCCTAAATTTCCTAGTACTTGAGCCATCTCTATTTCATAACTTCTGAAGAAATTTTCTGTAAGGCTTTCAAGTGATGTCTGCTCTGTATGTGTATTTTTCTGAGTGTTCTTGTGTGAGGGTTGTTCTGTTTTCATAGTTTCTTGAATGTTTTTAAGGTTGGACTGTCTTTTTACCCCTTCTTCTTTTCACAGTAGAGGTTTTAGGAACATAAATTGTTCTTTGTCTCTTCTTCTTTGATATTTCTGCCTACATGGTCTGAGTTTCTTCCAGCTGGATGGGGTCTGATTCCATTTTACATTGCTGGAATTTCAATTTGGGCACTGTCTCTGTATATATGAGATTCCTTAATTCCACGCGGGGGAACTTCATGGTGGATTTAAGTTTGCTCGATTTGTAGGGGCATATCGAGCTCAATTAAATCTCCTTCTGGGTCTTTGGCCTTTTGGGTCCTTGCAACAACTTCATGGATCAAGGCCTTGTTTACTAGTACATGGTGACTAATTATATTGACAGGGTCTTTGGCCTTCTGGGTCCTTGCAACAACTTCATGCAGTATGGCATTTAAAAAGAATGGAAAATTTATCACTGACCTATGTTTTAGTGTTGTTAGAAGTTTGAGGTGGCGCGGTCTCACCACATCGTATCTCTCATCACATCTGATATATATCTGTATTAATCCTGCTAGATGCCTCCATGGTTCGCTGAGAGCAGTGGGGTTGAGTCCTTTCCCTTTTTTATCAAATTCTTCTCCTGGTTCTGTGAAGAACTCCACAACCTCATGGCCGAAGTATCCTCAGACACACAATTTTATTAAATAAGAAAATAAACTACATATGAGAATTTGCAAGAGTTTAAACATGAACACCTGAACACTCTTGCAATGAGCTATATATAAGCTAAATCTCCTAACAAAATCTAGTTATGGATCACTTATTAAATAAACAAGTGTCCATTTACAATAAATTCTATTTTAACAATATTCTAACTATACTCCTAATTTAGAGCCTAATATATGACACCTTTCTAGAGTCATATTTTTCTAGAAAGGTGTCATATATTAGGCTCTAAATTAGGAGTATAGTTAGAATATTGTTAAAATAGAATTTATTGTAAATGGACACTTGTTTATTTAAAAAGTGATCCATAACTAGATTTTGTTAGGACATTTAGCTTATATATAGCTCATTGCAAGAGTGTTCATGTGTTCATGTGTAAACTCTTGAAAATTCTCGTATGTAATTTATTTTCTTATTTAATAAAATTGTGTGTCTGAGGACACTTCGACCATTAGGTTGTGGAGTCCTTCGCAGAACTAGGAGAAGAATTCGATAAAAAAGGGAAAGGACTCAACCCCACTTCTCTCAGCGAATCATGGAGGGAGCTAGCAAGAGTAATACAGATATATATCACATGTGATGGGAGATACGATGTGGTGATACTGCGCCACCTCAAACTGCTAGCAACACTAAAACATAGGTCAGTGATAAATTTTCCATTCTTTTTAAATGCCATACTGCATGAAGTTGTTGCAAGGACCCAGAAGGCCAAAGAACCTATCAATATAATTAGTCACCATGGACTAGTAAATAGGGACTTGATCCATGGAGTTGTTGCAAGGACCCAGAAGGCCAAAGACCCAGAAGGAGATTTAATTGAGCTCAATAGGCCCCTACAAATCGAGAAACCTTAAATCCACCATTAAATTCCCCCACAGGGAATTAAGGAATCTTAGGTAGACAGAGACAGTGCCCAAATTGAAATTCCAACAGCTTGAAATGGAATCAAACCCCATCCAGCTAGAAGAAACTCAGACCATGCAAGAAAAAATATTAAAGAAGAAGAGACAAAGAACAATTTATGTTCCTAAAACCTCTACTGTGAAAAGAAGAAGGGGTAGAAAGACCGTCCAACTTGAAAAACATTCAGGAAACTATGAAAACAGAACAACCCTCACACAAGAACACTCAAGAAAATGCATAGATAGAGTAGACATCACTTGAAATCCTTACAAAAAAATTCTTCAGAAGTTATTAAATAGAGATGGCTCAAGTACTGGGAAATTTAGGGACATCAATTACTGAAGACACAAATAGGTCTGGAGAACCCCAAGCACCAACTTCTTCTCATTAAAACCCTGTCTTGGATATTCATGATATGGAGCTGTCATCTCCTAAAGGAACATAACATCCAGAACATCACATTGAGGTAAACAGTCCTTCAGAACAAACAGAGCACCCAGAAGAAATGTTGAAACAAATCTTAAAAATCTTTAATCCTTAAGGCTTAGATTTTTATTTTTTGTGTTTTTCATGTTTCGGTTTTCTTAAAATAAGAATTTCGTCATTTCCAAATTCGCGACGCCTTTTTATCATTTATTTTTGAATAAATACGGGAAAAAGTTTACAAAAATATAAGTTTTCCAACGCTCTTTGAAAAATTGTTTAAAACGGGCTGTAATTCAAAATTTGCGATTTTTTAATTTAAACATGAAAGAAATCGGGATTCAGGGTTTTCTATAAACAAAGGTTTGATGCTAGTTGAATCATGAAACCCCGATCCCCGATTTCCCGATTCATTTAAGTCCTAATTAAAAGCACAGATTAATCTAAACTCTTCTAAGAAGGATTAAGGGTTAAATAATTCCATCGCAATTTCGGGATTCACGGTTCTATAAGAGCACATCTCTTGTCATCATATTTCCCGAAATCCCGATTCATAATTCATGGTAAAACTAAACTAATGATGTTTTCGCCCTAATCATGATTATTCAGTTAATTAAGATAAGTTAAATCCTATGTTTAAAAGAAACAGGCCATCACGATTTCACGATTTCGAGATTCGTGATTCCGTGAGAGCACGTCTCATGTCATCAGGTTTCCCGAAATCCCGATGTCTAGAATTCCGATTAACGAAATCACAAAAGGGTCGAATCTCAATTAATCAACATGCTAAAAACATTTAAATTTTAATTAAAACATCGCGATTTCGCGATTTTGCGATTTTGGCAATCGGGTTTCTTCGATGACATACCTTTCGACATCAAGATTGTCGAAACCCTGAAAAGTCATGTTTTCAGTTTTAATCTATAATTAACACTAATAAATCCTCTTTCTAAAATGGGTTTAAAGGTAATCTTTCTGTAAGTGTTCATTAATACTTCGTTTTCCGATTAAGCAAGTTTCTTGTTTTATTTGAAAATCCGAGAGCACCTAAGTACGGATATTAAATGCATATCTCCGAAAATATCTTCTGCATTAAGAGATTTAATTTCGTGATAGATGTACAATTCCCATTATTTTTTAAGATATATTCAAAATAAATGTTCGAACGTCTGTGTTTTCATTTCAAAGCTGAGCTTATTCATCCACTCTCTGTGACATGTTTTCAAGTCAAACGCAGAGCTATGGCACCTAAAAAAGCACCAAAGAAAAATGAAGAACCACATGAAGGTGATATTATCTCTGATACCACTCCACACGCCATACACTCCATCAAATCATGGTCTCAAATCACTAAATTGTTGGAAGATGAGTTAAAGTATGCAGACCCTGATTCAAAAAATCATCTCCGAGACGTTGCTGAGTCTGAGCTTCACAAGGTTGCTGCATGTCTGAGGCTGGTGGCATATACTGATATGATCGGCTGGGCTCTGGATAAGGTAGATATCCCAACAAGAAGCATTCAGAACGAGCAAGGAGCTATCATCAACTCATTTAGGCCTGAGCACATTCAAGTAATGTATAAACTCTCGCCGAATTATAAACATACCTTTAATGCTGAATTTTTAGCCGAATTTCAGAGAAAGGAATGTATTGAGAAAGACCAAACATATCCTGACATAATTAAAGGTTGGGAGAGGTCTGAAGCAAAGTTTAGGGCTGATTCTCATGGGATTTATGCCATAGCTTCCTTAAACAAATATATGGTTTATGTAGCCATGATGTTATGCAGACTTTTCGAGAGAAAAGATCCCTGCCACTTTCATGCAGATTGGGTACCCTTCTTAGAGGAAGTTTCAGAAGGACATGGTTTTAATTGGCATAATTTTTTTTCAGATAACCTAACGCAAGAAATTTTAAATTACAAAGCAACCAATTCAAAGGGCCAACTAGTGTCTTTTTATATGTCTGCATATATTATGGATGCGATCTGTTTTATGACTCCCTTTCCATTAATGAATTGGAGTTGGAGTGTTTCCTGCCCAGAGCCTGTTCACAAATACCACTCAACCCTTTGGGAAGAAAATGCTAAAGAGGCATTTTACGAGGTTTGTCATTTTGTCATTATTCCCATGCACACATTATTTTTTGGATGCGAACCCCCTTGCATTTATGATGCAGTCATAGAAACTCTTAAATCAGTCGCCGAATGGTTTATTGAAGAAAATTTTTCCTATATTAGAGTTTATGGCTGTTCCATTCCCCCCCACACACTCCCAAAATTCTTACCAGACAGACCGGTATGCAGAGAAGTAGCTCATCAGATAGCCAAGGGTGGTATTGGGTTGGAATTGAAAGCACTTCAGAAAAAAGCATGGCCATCTTTCCCTGTTCATGTCGAGAAATTTCCTTTATCAAATTTAGGCCATTCTAAGGTTGAGGCTGAGTCATTGGAAGAAGTGAAGCTAGTAAATATTGAACACAGAAAATATGACCCTTACCAAATAATAAGTAGGCATTACATACACTGTAATTTAAAGGCATATGAACATGAAGTTTATGTTTATGATGATATTTTTAAAGATGTTAAGTCTTATGTAGAAGTGATGAACAGAGTCCAGGCCTTGCCATCGGATTCACAGGATGGTTTTGCATCTTTTCAAAGTCATAGGCGAAGCTGTCTGCCTAAGATTTTACAGGGTGAAATTTTGACCCCATTGCCAGAATAGGAAGAAACCCGTCCAGGGTTTGAAACTGATACTTAGCGTAAATCAAATGACAAAGGTAAGTTGAAGGATATTGAGATACCTTCCCAAGACGTGGAAGGTTCTCAAACAAAAGAATCGGGAATGGATAAGAGAAAAGAACCAGAAACAATTCCAGAAATCTTGAAGAATGTTCCAGAAAAAATAGGAGGAACAACTTAAACTGAAATTGGTAGTCCAATTACTTCTCTAACTCCATTACAATCAAATTTTGGAACCCCCCATGAAGGATTTCTATATGTTAGTGATCTAGAGCCAATTTCAAGAGATGAAATCCCCTCATCGAATTACTTTTTCAGCAAAAAGCAAAGAGTTGTCTTGAGACAGGAAATTCATCCTAGAGGAGAAGGATCGATTAAGAAGCATAGAGTTATCATAGCTGGAAAGAAACTCAAGGATGGAGAGTTCGCTACAGAATTAGCAGGAACAATGGGTGCTATAGCATCAACTAATATATATTCTGTGGGAAATTTAACAACTATGCTTGAACAGAAGGATCAAGAAATAATCCAGTTGCAAGACAGACTGAAGGAAAATGAAAGAAATATTGGTTGGGGAATACAGAAGGGTCTAGAACAAGCTAGACTTAAGGATATGCAAGAAATCCAAAAATTGAATAAAGACTTGGATGAGGCAAAACACTTAATACAGGTTACGCAAGAACAGGTTCGAAAGCTGGGAGAAGAAAATAAAAATTTGCAAGACAAGATTATTTCTATTGCTAATCAGGTAGTTGAAATTGAAAATTTCAGGACACAGGCATCAGAGATATATGTAAGTATAGAGGAGGAACAACAAAAGGTATTCTCGAATCTGGAAGTAATCCATAATTATTTTCAGGAATCAAATAAATCTTTGGAGAATGTGTTCCAGAAAGAAAGGGAGGCGAAAATAGCTAGGACAAATTTTTAGAAAGCAGTGGCTTCCTCATCAAAGGAAGAAATTGGAAAGACTCAGAAATTATCTATTTCTGAATAGGTTAAAGGAGATATAATGATTAAAGTGTGAGAAACAAAATTGGCTGAATATAAACGAATCACAAGAGAAGTTAATGAAGATTGCCAAGGAATATTCAATCTCTTTGAAAGAGATTCATTGAATATCGGAACAGAGGGTTGTTCTGGATTGTTAGGTGAAATTAATATTGCCAAACACCAAATGAAGTTTAGAGAAGATCTAGAGGGAAACAAAGCAGAGATTTCAAAGATCAAATTAATAAACATCACAGAGATCAACAACTGGATGGTGACTTCAAGTTTAAGGTTAAAAACTGTTAAATTCACAAAAAGAATGATAGAAAGTCGATTGCCCAAATTACAGAGAAGATTTTTCTCATTTGAAGCAAACGAGATACCCGAGGCTCCCAGAATCTTAGTAAACTTTTTGGGAAAATGTGTTCAGTGCGTTGAAGCAGAGAAAGGAAGTTCGTCAATGCAAGCTTAAAGCCTTTTTTAAATGTTTTTATTATTAGAAATTTAAGAGAAATTGTAAACGATTGACATTATTTTATGTAACTGTAATATTAGGGAGTTGGTTAGTCACCAACAAGAAGCTTTGATGAAATGTATAAATATAGTTTTGAAAGGCTGAGAAAAGGCTTCGGAAATTTTGGAGAGAGCAATTTTTGTAATAGCAGTTTTGAAATACATCGGAATATTAAATCACAAACGAGATTTTGGATCCTGCAACTTTGTAACTATGTGTCTTGTTCCTGTTTAGTATACTTTGTCAAATTTTTCCTTTAATGTTTCCTCTAAGAAGTAAATCAGTTTGAAGTTATATACATAGTTGTTTATTATTTCAGATTGGTTTAGATGTTAAATGGTTTACAATCTTTCCTCTGAAATTGCTTTAGTAATTTTAAGACCTATAAAACTTTTGTTCCTTAATACTTAACTCTGTTAGAAACCTTGTTTCTTCTTTCATCATTGTCTATTGAAATATAAGATTCTTTCTTGATTAAAGCCTTATATTTCTCTGTAGTGTTTATTTGTTGTTTATAATTTTCGAAATTGTTACAAAATCAGGAAACAACCTTGAATGTGATCACATTACTGTTTTAGATTTTAAAATTGTTTTCATTGATCTCATCTCTGAAAATCTGAAGTAACAAACCAATTAAAATCCCTTTATAAACTATTAAACTTTATTCATCCATGACTGTCCCTAGTAGCAGACAACCCAACGTAGAACCAGGCCTGCAGGATCAAACCAACATTGCCCTAAATTTATTTAATACCATTTTACAAACAACAACTAACCGGGTTGAGTTAGAAAGATCATGGGTTTCTATTGAGCGAGACATTAGCATCCAAGAACAACAGGAAACAAGACAGAGACAGTTGAGAAACTGAATCTGCTCTGATCTTTCTTTGATTCCTTATTCCCAAATCACTTATTTAAATCATTTATGGATGCCTTGACGGTATGTTTTATAGCCTTAAAACATAAACTCAGGAACAACAAGAAACAGGGAAGCAGTTACCAGTTGATCCAGGTGGGGAAGACCTTGAAAGTCCCCATAGACATAAGAAAAAAGTAGGCAAAGGCAACAATAAAATCAGAAAAATGAAACAGGAAAACAAGACATTGAGAAAAAGGGTTAAGAAAATAAAAGTATTAAAACAAAAAGTTGGTAGATTAAAAGAAATAATTAGACAACTTAGGAAGCAGTTGGAACAAGATGACAAGGCCCATGAGAAGAAGAAATATAAGAGGCCTAGAGTACAGGGAAGAAATCCACTTCCTAGAAGGATAGTCCACACCAATTATGTTGGAACACAAACATAATTGCATGCTCCTTTGAAAACACCAGAAATAGAAACTCAAACAAAGATTCCAACATCAAAAGAAACAATTGTTCAAACTGAAGGAGTGCTTCCTACAGATTTTCCAGCTCCTTTGGAAAAAATTGAAATAGGAACCCAGATAGATGCTCCAACAACAAAAGAGATAGTTTTTTAGATTGAGGAAGCATTTCAATCCCCTGGACAGGATGCCATTATTAGCAGGTTGGAGGCAAAATTGGTGCAAACCCAACAAACCCTAAATCAATGTAAAATTGAAATGGTAAAATGTCAAAACACTAGAAAGTTTTCAAACAACTTCAAGCCATGTCAAAAACAGAGAATGAGACCTTTGTTGAGCTCATCAGAGCTAAAGGAAAGGTGAAAAAGTACAGGTCTAGTTAGATGGAGCTTTGGAGCAAATCAAAGAGATTTTCTCTGTTTATTCTGATATAGTAGCTTGTAGGGCTCCTGCTACTAATTACACCTTATTTTTATTAGAACATTATTTGTTGCTAAGAGTAAAATCTATTAGGGAAGGAAAACATTTTGAGTTCACCATTGTTTCTGATTTTGTTTCATGTTTTAAAGAACAAGAGGATGGAGTGCAATAATTTATGTGTGATATATACCTTCACAACTTCATCCTAGGAGAAAATAGAAAAGATAACCCTAACCCTTTCACTGAGGACATACAGTTTCAAGCATTCTTGTCTTTTTCCAAAAACCAAACCAGGTGGGCTAAAGCACACAAGGTTTTCATGAAAAAGGAGACTGGATTAGACCTATGGATTAGAGGAGAACCTCCTAAAGCCCTTGATACCATTATGCATCACATAACATTCATGAACAGGGAGAAGGTTGTAGTATACCTAGGGAGATAATATGGGGTAGCTAGGGATAGGGAGAGCTCTCTAGAAGGTTCCTAGGAGATAGGGAGAGCTATATAAAGAAGTGTAGGCAATGTAATGAAACATAGTGAAGAGTATTGTGATTGTACAAGCAAAGATTGCCTGAGGAGTTTTATCCTTCCATAAGGATTAATATATGGTGTTACCCTACCTCAAGGGTTTTCTCTATTTCTTGTGCTCATGCTATGGTGAATGGTTTATGGTTTATTCTTGGTATTATTGAAGTATATTTTCAGATCTGGTATAGGTATTTAACAATCAATATGGACAAATGCTTCACAACCGAAAGTTTTCAAAAAAGAATAGTTTACCTTTTTTCCTGTCCATTCCTCCTCTGGAATTCTACCATCCAAAGAGCTTGAAGGTCCTCT
>JZKD02S1617433.1:26249-38088 GCA_000966675.3 Picea glauca
TGCTTTTGAAGAGCTTAAAGGTAAGAATGGGTTCAGAAGGCCTAGACAAAAGACCTCTTCTCCCTACAACATCATTTCTCTACTTGTAAACTATTTGATTGCATGAGGACATGGAAAAAGGTAAGTTGGGGGTTATGTTGAGTTGAGAAAAAGGTACAAATATCTTCCTTATTACCATGGTTTATGATATATTCTTGATTGAATTTTCTATTAATTATAAGTAATTAGGAAAGAAAATGATTAAAAATTATTTTAGAAATATTATTGAATGATATTAGATATTTTCTAAAGTTTGGTTTGAATTGTTGTGATTTTATGCAGAAAATGGACAATTGTTGTTACCTCAAGACAATTAAAGAGATTTTGAAGATACATAAGATATTGGAGTTCAAGGGAATCAAACATAAAGCGGTTTAGAAGAAGATTGACTCTTTATTTTGTAATATTCATAAATAGTAAAAGCAATCCTGAGGATCTCTCGATCCTCAGGATAACTTAATTTACTTATTTCATTGTAATATATAGAGGATGATGAAAAATAGAGACATAATCTAAGAAATTCAATCAAACATTCAGATCTCTGAAGTGTTTTGTATAGCAATCCATTGTAAATGTTTCACCAATTATGGAATTAATAAAATCCTTGAGCATTTTTATCATCCTTGAGTACTGATTTTTTCGTAGCAGTACCTTCTGAAGACCATGGGCCCAGACGGAAGGAGTTACTGTCTCATCTGTAATCGTATCAATTCTATTTTAGTTCTGTGATTTGAATTTCCTTGCAATAGTTAATACATATGTGTGAGTGTGTTGATTCTTTTATGAATTAGTTATGTTGTTCATTTGTAGAGGATAGATGTTTCATTTAAATATATCGATTGATGTTCCATTTCCAATTGTTATTAGTTTATCGTTTGTAGATTCTTTTCATTTTCATATATGTTGTTCCTTTTATCAAATTCACATTTGTTGTTCCTTTCATTTAATTTACATTTGTTGTTCCTTTTGTTTAAATCTTATTTGTTGTTCCTTCTTGAATATAAAGTATATCATTGTTCTTTCCCGTAAGTTAAATAATCATTGAAAGATTGATTCATTAAGAGTTTTCACTGATTAGATTCTTGTTTCTTAAATTAATGAATTCGTTGTGTGTTATTGATTGAATTACAATTCTGTTGAGCAAGTTATAAGTTTCAGAGTTTTTAATGAATGAGTAAGAATTTGATTATTGCAGTAGCTTAGATCAACTCATATTTACTTTAGTTAAATTATCTACACTATTTAAACCTCTACGACTATCTGCATAGACTTTGCTGACATTATTGAAAGAAAAGAAGAATGCTCGGTTGATAAATTAATGTTAGACTAAGGTTGTTTTAAGGACATATTTAGAGCCCAACACTTACAAGATCTATAAGTGTTTTTCATAGAAGTGCACATATTTTCTCGTACATAGTCGCGCATTTTGCACATAGTGTGCATTGAGGCCTGTGTTGGCCTGCACACTATGTGTGTGCTCCCTTTGGTGATTCTGCACACTCTGATTGTTGACCCCAATTACATAGTTTTTTTTTCCTTTTTTGGTGGACTTAAGTGTTTTAGGTGGAATAATGGTTGTTGGCATTGATGTTTTCTTTAACCATTTGTGTGCATTGTTGCGGACGATTTTTCAATGATAACATATGCCCCCTGATTTGTGAGGTTAGGAGCATACGTATAGCCGATATGCATCATTGTTTTTTTTTGCTGAAAGTACCATTGTAAAGAATAATGAAGAGAGGAACTGCAAGAGCGATCCATTGGAGGGAGAGGGAAAACTATGGGATGCAAACCTTTCTCGAGGGAGAAAAAATAAAATCTGTGTACAAACGAGGCGGGCATGCCCCATGCGCATGTCATGCAACCAAAATGTGAGACTGTAACTGAAGATGTATGTATGTAGATAACTGCAGTTCCCTCAGGGGCGGTTGATAATGGTAGATGATAGTTCTAAATGGTGAACGGAATCTGAAGTGAGGCAAGGACAAATGTAAGAATTTTTTATGACTTGTAGGAATTGATGGCCTAACGAATTCAAAGGTCTTCAGCTGGTATGAAACAACTGTAATAGTCACATAGTAAGACCCACTGTAACATGATAGTTTTATAAATTAGAATGTTATGGGGGTCAACAGAATCAGAGAGCAATGATGATTCTATCTGTGATGTCTGAGACTCCTCATTGAAAAGGTAATGATAGTCAAGATATTGTCACCCTTCTGGAAACTATGTTGATGTCAACGGGAAGGGAGACACGACTCCAAGAAGCAAAGGGATTCATGAAATCCACTGAGTAATAGGTGATATCAGGTACTAACGGGTAACATGGATGAATTCAAGATGTTGTGAGACTCAATACTACCCTTGGTTGGGGAATTTTGAGGGATGATTGGTAGAAACCGTAAAAATAGATCTAGTGTGAGGGGGGTGACTAGATGTGGGGTTAAACTGTGACATAGGCTAAAAAAGTAGTCAAACTCAGATATCATGGGTACATGGACTTGGGATACTTAGGGTTCGTGAACGATGTCGATATGAAAAAAGAGAGGATGCCCCAACCAAGGATGACATGGGTTTCTTTGCCAGGGAAAAACAAGGCCATCAAGGGTGACGACGAAAAGCTAAGTATATGGTGGCCTTTTGTGTCCTTGCAACAACTTCATGCAGTATGGCATTTAAAAAGAATGGAAAATTTATCACTGACCTATGTTTTAGTGCTGGTAGTAGTTTGAGGTGGCGCGATCTCACCACATCGTATCTCCCATCACATGTGATATATATCTGTATTACTCCTGCTAGCTCCCTCCATGGTTCACTGAGAGTAGTGGGGTTGAGTCCTTTCCACTTTTTATCAAATTCTTCTCCTGGTTCTGCGAAGGACTCCACAACCTAATGGCCAAAGTGTCCTCAAACACACAATTTTATTAAATAAGAAAATAAATTACATATGAGAATTTTCAAGAGTTTACACATCAACACATGAACACTCTTGCAATGAACTATATATAAGCTAAATGTCCTAACAAAATCTAATTATGGATCACTTATTAAATAAACAAGTGTCCGTTTACAATAAATTCTATTTGAACAATATTCTAACTATACTCCTAATTTAGAGCCTAATATATGACACCTTTCTAGAGTAATATCTTTCACAACAATATTCCGTTTCTAAATGTCTCCATTTATTAATCAAATATTCTATATTATTAATTTAATATTCTAAATTAATAATTATTTTATCCTAACTTTTTAAACTATGATATTTGTATTTTGGATCATTTAAAATTCCCCCCTATGATCCAAATATACATTACAACAGATACCAAGTTCATCCCTTAACTTAGTAAATTTTATTCAGCCAAGAGGATTCGTGAAAATGTCAGAGATATGATCTTCTTAAGGACAATAAATTGGCTTGATGACATCCTTTGCAATGAGTGATCTGATATGATGATACTTGGTGTCCACATGCTTTGTCTTTGAATGAAAAACTGAATTCTTGGCAAGCTTAATGGCTGACTGGATGTCGATGAATAATGATGTAGCTTCTGCTTGAGAAATGCTCAAGTCCTACAAAACTATGAGTAACCAAACAATTTCACATGTTGCTTCCCATGCTGAGATGTATTCTTCTTTTGCTAAAGAAGTGGCCATTGCATCTTTTTTCTTACAACTCCAAGACACTACTGTTGAACCCATGTTCATTAAATAACTTGATGTTGATGCTTGATCATCAATACTTCTAGCAAAGTCGGCATCTGAAAATCCACCAAGTACAAAATTTTTAGTGTTTTTGTAAAGAAGACCAAAATATTTTGTTCCTTGGATATATAGAAGAACTCTTTTGGTTGCATTCCAGTGGTTGTAGCATGGTTCCTTCATAAAGAGTGAAAGAATACTAACTGCATAACATAGATCTGGTCGAGTGTTTGTCAAATAAATCAAGTTGCCAATCAACTGTTTATAAGTAGTGTTGTCTACCATTCCCCCCCTTCCAAATTTTGAAAGTTTCAAGTTTTTCTCCATAGGGGTAAGATATGGTTTGCAATTCTGCTTTCCAAATCGCTAAATTTTTTATGTTACATACTTACTCTGAGAAATGAAAATATGATGTAGACATTGGACAACTTCAATTCCAAGATAGTAGTGAAGTAGTCCCAAATCTGTCATCTTAATGTAACTCCTTTTTCACCTGTGCAATATGATTATCATTGTTTCCAATAATGATCAAATCATCTACATATATAACAAGAATCACCAGATATGGACCCTGTTGACGTATATACAAAGTATCATCAGATTCACTTCGTTGAAAACCAACTTTCTTAAGGTATTCATCCATTTTGGTATACCAAGCTCGAGGCGCTTATTTTAACCCATACAAAGCCTTGATTAATTCGTATAATTTATGTTCATGGCCTTCAATTTCAAAACCTGGTGGTTGTTGCATATATACATCTTCCTGTAAGTCTTCGTTGAGAAAAGCAATTTTTACATCCATTTGATGAACTTTCCAACCTTTATGAGCAACCAATGCAAGTGTTAATCAGATGGTGTTCCATTTAGTTGTAGGAGAAAAATTTTCCTCATAATCAATGCCTTCCTACTGTGCAAAACCTTTAGCCACAAGTCTTTCTTTATACTTGTCAATTTATCCATGTTGGTTGTATTTAATTTTGTAAACCCATTTGCATCCGATGGTTTAACATGTTTAGGACAATCAAGAAGTTTCCAAGTGTTGTTATCAATTACTGCTTGATACTCTTCAATCATAGCTTGTTGTCATTCTTTATGTTTTACTGCTTCTTTGTATGTGGAAGGTTCAGGAAAATCATTTGCTATTAAGGAAAATTTTCCTTCACTTCTATGTGACCCCCTTGTTCCTGTTTTATTCTTCTCATCAGGGCTTACATATTTAAAAATTTGAACTGCCCATTTTGGTAGTTCATGTTCACTTGTTTGGGGATCTGAATTACCATTATTGTAAATTGGATTAATGTAAACTGATGTTCGTCGATCAATTGAAGATTCTAGAGGTGAAGAATCATTGTCATATGAACTGTCACTGCTAGGAGATGTTGATGAACTGTTGGAAGAACCAGATGGTGTTGTTGAATTAACTGGACTGGATGAATCATCTTTTGATGAAGGAAAATCAAGTTCATACCAATTTTGTGAATTTGGTTGACTTTGCATTGTTCCTTTTCTTTGATTTCCTTTAGTTTCTAACTTTTGAAGAAGACCTTCTATTTCTTCAGCACTCTTACTTTCAGTTTCATAAAAAATTACATCCCTACTCACAATAAATTTTCCATGGGACAAAAGTCGGTACCCTTTCTTCTCATCAGAATACCCAATCATTGTGCATTTAAAACTTCTTGAGTCAAGCTTAGTTATTTTTTCTCTTGGAACTAAGTCATAACATACTGATCCAAAAACTCTGAGATGTTTAACTCGAGGTTTGAAACCAAACCATGCTTCATAAGGTGTGATTTTGTACAAAGAAACAGTTGGAGATATGTTCCTTAAGTAGATAGTTGTATAGATTTCTTTTGCCTAATATGTAGGACTTAACTTTTTAAAGGTTAACATGGATCTTTGCAACCACCTATTTACACACCATGAACTTGTTGGAAAACTCTCTCGACTTTGTTTTCCATAAATGCAAGCTTCACATTTTGCATTTTTCTTTTTAAAAGTTGGAAGTCCCTTAACCATCCCTTGTTTTTGCAATTGAGAGAGACTTTCAAAGTTGAGATGTCCATATATTACATGCAAAAATCTTATAGGTGAAATACCTTTACTTACTACTCTTGCAATGTCAAAATTCCTTGGAATAAATGTCCCTTTCATCCTTAATATTTTTCCATCTTCATCACTATTTTCATATTCTGTTTGACTAAATTAATTTTAACTAAGCCATCTTCCATAATCACCTGATGTCCTGCTTGTCGAATTGTGACTAAAGACAACAAATTCTTTTGAAAGGTTGGTACATACAATACATTTGAAATCATTATTTCTCTAATGTCAGGTAAATAAACTTTAAATACACCTTTTCCATTAGGAGTATGTTTGGTATTACCTGCAAGAAAGATGGAATTAAGATGGCATTCTTGAAAATTCCAAAAGAAGTCACTTCTGAAAGTCATGTGTTGAGATGCTCCTGAATCTAAAATCCAAGCATATTCATAATCACTTTTAAGATAGGTGGAATCTGTAATGCTGAAGATGAGGTAAAGACATATTTTGAACCATCACCATCTTGATCATTTGCAAAATGTGTTGTGTTTTGATGAAACTTGGAAATTTTATCAATGGAAGTTCGACAATCTTCTGCATAATGACTAACTTTGTTACATCTTCTACAAAAAGTTTGACTTAAATCTCTTCCTCTGCCTAAATTCTGTCCTTTGCCTCTGTTTTGACTTCTGTTTTGAGTTTGTCCTTTGTCTTGACTGTTTCCTCTGCTTTGAAAATTGCTCCTTCCTGAAAAATTGTTTCCTCTACTTTGGCTTCGACCATGACCTTGTAAACTATGTGTTGCTTGATTTTGATTGAAATTTCCTCTTCCTTTGCTTCTAGAACTATCATTTGATGATTTACTTGTGCTGGCCTCTATGAAAAAAACATCTTCCCCAACTTGCTTTTTCTTTCGAGAATTTTTGTTGTGTTGAGATAACATTTCACTTAGCTCATCAAAATTTATCTTTTCTAACTTTCCAGTTACTTGTAAAGTTTCCAAAAAGTGTGTATTGAGGAAGGCAATCCAACAATTAAAATTGTGGTCATGAAACTATCATCTACTGCTTGAAAACCAACATTTATTATTTCCTGCTTAATGTTCTTAAGTCTGGAAATATATTCATGTACATCACCTCCTTGAGTTAATTTCTATTGGAGCAACTTTAATTGAAGATCAAGTTTCTTTGATTCAAGTCGAGCATCAAATAAATCCTTAAAATTTTTCAAAGAAGACCATGCATTAGTAGTATTTTCAATGTGAACATACATCTCATCATTAACTGAAGATTTGACGAGTGCTAATGCTTTGGCATTTTTAATTTCCCATTTTGCTAGTGTTGCTGCATCTATAGGTTTATTTGGCTTAGTATCTTCATTACATATATCACACGAAAGTTCATTATAAATGAGAGTGCTTGCAATGAGACGTTTCCATGTCTTGTATGATTTTGTGCCTTCAAGTTGATCAGAATTAGAGAACAAATTAATTAACTTCGACATTTTAGTGTTGAATATTCATACCAAAAAGAATCAAGAAAAAAAAATCAAGATGAGTAACACACCACACACATCACACCACGCAAAATGATCTATCGAGGCTTGGCCTTGACCCTCATATAGTTGTTGAAGTAGAAGAAAAATGACTGATTTTTGCATTTGCTCTAGTCAAATTCCAGGGAACTTACAAAATTTTACTACTTACAATGCTCTTGCAAATTTTAGTTAAAAGACATTCGCCCCCCCCCTCAAAGTAAAATTACTTTGAGTTACAAAACATTTGTTACCCAACGCTGTCATAGGCTTGCCTCTGCTCTCTCTGCTCGCAATATCTCTCCAGGGGATGCCGTATGCATTTGTGAATTATCAATACCTGCCTCTTGTCACTAAATCTCTACGCGGAACCAACCATATGCCCAGACTGATACTCATCCAGACAATGTTCCTTCCTTTGAATGGATCTATATGGTTCAATTCACAAGACAAAGTAGAGCTTCAGAGAACCACAGAAACATCAGTTACGTTCTTCACCATGGATGGCATTGGTATGGTGAAAATATTTTGATGAATGTGAGACCTGCTGATGGATCGTTGGTGATGGAAATATTGGTAATGTATCGCAGCTACAAGATTTCCCTATAGTCTGTACATAATTGTTGGCAGAATGAAAGTGTATATTCCATGCTCAATTATAAAGAGTTCAAAGCCAAGATTGATGTCGGAGCAACGTTCTACACCCACAATTCCTTTCCTCGTCGCTGTAAATTAACTGTAGTAGCGTGGTTGTTTTGTCGGTGTACCATCAGTCTTCACAATGGTGGCCTCCAAATCAATAGCATAAGAGTTTCATCGCTCAATATCCCTCAACCTACCTGCATCAAACGATTCATTTTTTCTCCACAATGAAACTTCCCTCTCCAGAACAGTTTACATGTGCCCCTATAGTGACTTCCCAATGATCTGTATTTTCATGAGCTATATCGTTGAGTCTCCTCTATTTGAAATCTCCCATGTCTGATCCATATCTATAGCATGGCTCTTGAATATGATTGTGCACCTCTATTTGTTAAGTGTATGAGTAAATTTGGAGGGTTTTGTGTAATGAGAGGCAGTGGAAACAACCGAGAAATTCATACAAGTGATCTACTTCATCGCCCATTGACCCAATGATTTAATTGCAGAGATAAAAAAAAAATGATTTAAAAAAAAAATTATTTCCCCTTTAAAAAAAATAAAAAACGAACAATTAACTGACCAAGTTAACTGACGGAGTGCGTGTGGGAAAATAATGGCCAGAGTTTTTCTTGGCCTATAGAGATGGAATATCCTCCTCACATCCACTAATCTCCTCCTCACATTAGCTGCATTACTGGTGCTCTGATACCACAATAATGGCCGAAGTGTCCTCAAACACACAATTTTATTAAATAGGAAAATAAATTACATATGAGAATTTGCGAGAGTTTACACATGAACACACGAACACTCTTGCAATGAGCTATATATAAGATAAATGTCCTAACAAAATCTAGTTATAAGCAATAAGCAAGTGTCCATTTATAGTAAATGCCATTTTAACATCTTCCAACTATACTCCTAATTTAGAGCCTAAAATACGACACTTTTATAGATTCATATCTTTCACAACAATATTCTATTTCTAAATGTCTCCATTTATTAATAAAATATTCTAGATTATTGATTTAATATTCTAAATTAATAATTATTTTATCCTAACTTTTTAAACTATGATGTTTTTATTTTGGATCATCTAGTACAACCTCCTTGAGTGTTGTGTATTTCCCGGTCCACTGTGTGCCTTCATTTGGGAGGCCTGTTACCTCCGCTATAATTTCCTCAGTGACCAGAATTTGTATGTCTCGAATCACTGAGACTCCCCTTTGTAAGTTCTGGAAAACTGCTAGCCTGATATTTATGTCGTATCCCTGCAATTTGTTAAAATATTCTGTCTACCCCAAATGATGTAAAATTTCTTTTGCTTGCTTGGTTACTTGTAGCAATGTGGGCTCTCGGCGGATGCTTCAGCAACCCATGTATTCTATAAACAAGTCAACAGAACTATCATTCCTGAGTGCAAACTTACTTAGACCAACTTGTGAGAAACTATTACCAGAAATGGTAAAAATCACAGCACAACAAATGTATATAGAAATATGAATTTTCCCATTAATTGTAATCATTATGATCTATCGATAAACATGCAGAATATTCGCCCCCTAATAAATGAAAAGGTCGAGCTCGATTGTCGATATGCGTGAGTGTAATGATGGCGGATAGTTCAAGTGAGGGGTAATTACTATGCTATCACCACTGGGAGAACAATATTTAATAAATTTCAAAGCACTTTAATGTTAATCATGAACAATAATCACTCCTTTTGTGTGAAGTACAAGTTCAAATACCTATGCTCAAAAAAATATTTAAGGAAGAATATTCCGAGTAATTTTAAATTTTTTCATGTTTTATAAATGTTCCACATGTCATAACTTTGTTACTTTCCCTTGTGTTAAATATAACCGGAATGATATCCCCCCTTTTTTTAAGAAAGGAAATCTAGGAACACACAAAAAACTTAGCGTATTTAAGATAAACTTCCATACCATAGGAAAAGCCACTATTTCCAGTAGGCATCCATGGCCTCGACAGGGTTTCCTTTTAACCCATATATGAGCCTGTATCCTCAATAAATAGTTTGAATCATCTTTTCCCAAAAAGGCCACTATGCTCCCCCGGATGGGGTGCTAGTGCGAGCTAACTAGCGTGAGGAGGAGGAATGGATTGGCCAATGAGGCAAGGAGCCATGTGACGAGCTCATTCCATTGTCCACCACCCCGAACCTGCATTAACTCACCATTACGACATTGCAATGGCTTTAACTTTGCAGGATACTTCTCCTTTATGAACTATTCCATGGCCCTGCTGCTTGTGTTCGCCTCTCGCCTCCGCTCGCGGCCCGACTGGCTCTCCCCTCTGCTGCCCCAGCCTAGTTCAAATGGGACCTTCATGGTGATCGTAGCCCAGGCTCTCTACCTCCGCTTGGTGCACTTAGTTTTCTACGACACTCACTCGACGAAACTCATGCTGCGTCAAAGGGGTCGGCCACGAAGAGGCTCTCCATGGAATCCTTGCTGACCCTAGCCCTCTGTCTTGCCCCCTGAGTCACCTTCCACCTTCACCTCACCGCCCCTCTAGCCTGAGCCAGCACCTCCCACCTCCACCACCCTGCCTTCCTCCCGATTTGATTGTTTAGCCATCATTGACAGCTCACCGGGTTCCTCCTCGTGATACCTTCCAGTCCCTCTAATCTCAAGAACTGTCGAGCCTTCCCCCGCACCAGCAGTTGGTTCCTTAAGAACGCCCATGGGGGCGCCACCTCCTTTTCGCAGGCCCCAAAACAATGAGAACCCGTCTTCTGACTCCTTCTTTGACACACAATTGAAAGAAAGTTTTACTATTCTCTTTGGCTTGGTCTTCAAACTCTGTCAGGGGGTGGAGGACCTCCAATTTCATCTGTAGACCACGGATGGAAAGGTCACTACCCTCCTTCAAATCCTTTCCTCCCTCCAAGATGCTTTTCCCTTGGACCCAGTAGGTGCGGCTTCAGCAACAGAACCCCATGCAGAGACCAGGGAAGGAAACGCCTAGACGCAGCGCTCCGCAAAGATTGAGGTGGAGCAAGTCGAGCATGAGGACTCAGGCATGGAGAAGGCCACAAGACATCATGCGCTATAGGACACCTCGCCAGTCACCGACAGAGATGGGAGCAACATGGACGCTAGCATTAAGTTGGAAAGTCAAGGGACACTCGTTGAAGAGGAACCTTGGTACGAGGCCATCCTTGCCACCTAGCCAGGTTATTTTCCAAGTGTTTAAGCTCATAGGGGTTCTTTAAGTTTTAACAATTTTTCTCTTTTTAGATGTTGTCTAGTCAGCTTAATGATGATATGTTAGACTGTCAAATTACCTATGACTTGATTCACCCGGCTGGCTAGACTAGTTTCCCCTCTATTGGGGCAGTCCAGTAACTACAGTACGGTTAATATCCGTTTTTTGTACCTTTAACTTGGTTTTTTGAAGGCCTTTTATATATAAAACTTCTTACTTACAAAAAAAAAAGGCCACTATCTTGGTTTGGTAGCTAGATAATGACAATGCCACTCACTAGATTGTAACCTAAGTGAACAAGCCAGCTCATGATGAGACCTCTTGTCCTTTGACGCTAAATGCCAAAGGCCATTTCCTTGGTGTGGTAGCCATAGTGGGAATGCCACTTATGTTATTCTCTTATGATCATGGTAGGTTGGCTCATGATGAGACCACCTATCCTTTGTGGGAGAAGTTTATTTTCTTTATTTATATTTAATTTTTATTTCCATCGTTGTTTTTTTTATGCTTTATTAAGGGAGGCTCATCTACTCCTTAAGAGTGAGGGATGGCGTAAGAAGTGTAATAATGCCAAGTAAAAATGTGCCTTAGACTCCTTATTATGATATGAAGGAAAATTATCATTCGAGTATATATATATATATATATA
>JZKD02S1617433.1:69752-82421 GCA_000966675.3 Picea glauca
TAAAGCCGACATAATTAAAATAACATTACTAATCTAAATTACCACTAATGGCCTAAAGCCGACATAAATAAAATAGCATTACTAATCTAATATGCCCCAATTAAGGGGTAATGAGTCAATATTAGGGCTTAGCAGCGGGTTTATCCGTGTAACGACAGATCTATGTGGTTTAAAGACGTCGGAATACGTCTCTACCCTGCAAAAAAATTCCCACAATTTCTGCCAAGGAAAGTGCTCTGATACCACTTGCAAGATACCAGATATAATAAATATGCATAACAGAAATAAAATGCTAGAAATGGCAGAATAACAGTAATATATCCAGCATGATCTCCACAATAACACAAAAATGATATAAGAACGACAACAGAAATAACACTTTGATTCAGAAATCAATGTTCACAAGCCTCTTCGAGGGGGCAACCTCTAATCGAGCAGCGCTCTATTACGATAATCTCCAAGCTAGGGTTTTCATACCCTCGACCCTTATTTATACTAAATATGTCTATCAATAAAAGCATCTAGAGGAAGATCCTTCTAGAAGTGGAAGCTTCTATTAGGTCTTCTTACATCTGCCTTATTCTATTTAATTGAAAGGCCTTATTAATATTGACCTTTATTACATCTGAATATATTAATCTACCTATGTGTGGGTTAGGACCCTAACACTATACTACATCTATTCTAACAATTCAAACTGGAAGAAAGAAATGCTTAAAAACATAAATTAAAAGTAAACTAACAATTACATTAACCATCAACTAGCTAAGCCAATTCTACATAAAAATGAAATAAGCAAGCTATGATTAAAAACTGAAATCAATTCTATCCATCCATCAAACCCTTGTCAAATAAAACCCAATTAAAAACTTTGTTCTATTCTAATTAAAACTATGTTTTAAACTTGATTCTACAATTATAAATGAAAACGTAATATAATATCTAACTACACATGGGGTTAGTCTAGGGATCTGCAGATCCATTCCTAACTATGAGATTAATGCATGCTAACACACTTTATCATACTAACCTGCAAAAGAGAGTCAAAGCAAATTACATTATAACAACAAACTAATTAACAAAATAGAAATGCATGTATAGGAAAATAAAGAGAACAAAACTATGAAATGCATAAACAACACAAAGACAGTAACTAGACTACTGGTGGGCCCCCCAGCAAGTCGTGGCTACTTCCTAAAAGCCAACCATGAACTCAACAACTAGAATTCACCATGAAAACTCAAAAACGTATTTATGGCATAATCTGGCAATGTAAAAACTCAAAACAGAGTAAAAACATGTTTGTCCCTATCAGACTGTTGTATATGATGCTTAACTTATGTCTGACCACCTCAGTGGTATTTATAACATTTACATGCCAAGTGGTCGACCACAGGAGGTTCGAACCACTTCTAAAATTGGCAAATTTCATTAATGGTGTCCTAACTACCAAAACAAAGTGAGCCAATAATCATCTTCTTTGGACAACTAAAATCGAATTGTCTTGAACTTAGTAGCTGGAGGGGGCGATCATGAAGAAAACCCATGTGCCCGATTTGTCCATCACTGGCTACCAATGCCATAACCGCCAACTCGCCTTGCATTTTTGTGCAATACTGGGTGTTGGAACGAGTGTTGGATCGGGTACCAGAACGAGTGTTGGAACGAGTGCTGGATCAAGTGTCGGAACTGGAAACATGGTGCATTTTTCCCTGTAACAGCAGAAAAACATGAATTAACTCCTGGAAATCATAGAACATGATGAATTAAACTTGATTTAATCATTAAACATGAATTACACATACCTTATGTTGATCATACCATTTTATCATCAAATTCTCCAAAAAGATCTGTTATCACTCCAAGAAACTCTTTGGAGTTGTAGGCCAAAGATGTTTGGTAACTCAAGAATATGGTAAATTTTTTATGCTTGGAAGAATGGGATAACTCAATGACTAATGAAATGGACAACTCATCATACATTCAAATAAGACAGTGCTTTTAGAAATCAATAATCAGACAAGATAGTTTAAAAAGGGAATGAAGAATGCTAATCATGATAACCAAATACAACTAGGTGTAGGGTCAATACAAGATAGCAAGAAGTCCTTCAATTCAAGTTTATGAGCTTAATAAAGAGATGACAGTCTTTAGAAGCTAAGACAAACTGAAGTAAAGTACAAAAAGATAAGATGCATGAGCAATTCTGATATTGAAGACAAAAGAAGACTGTGATTCTATTATCAAATAAGAGTCTATAACAGTAGAAAAATGTATCCAAGATTGAACCCCATAGTTCCTCTCATATATTCAACTTTATAGCTCTACAATACAATTTTCAGATCCTAAAAGAATGGATCAGATATGCTAAATATAGAAATTCAAAACTGATTTACAAAAGATAAGGAATGATCCTCAAGATGAGGTCAATTCCACATTTCATGGTCTTTAGATGATGTAGAATCCCTGTGCAGTGCAGATAAGTCTTCCAAGGTTGTTTGATGAATCTTAAGAAAGATGAAATTTGAATTTGCTAATTTTGGAAAAAACCCTGATTTATTGCCCCCAAAATAAGTGTCAAATCAACTTGAAATCCTCCTCTAACTCCTTTGCATAAAAAGTGGATCTTAGATTTGACACTATAATTCAATATGTATCTTTGGAAATCATTTTCAAGAGATTCAGTTGAGAAAAACTTTGATCTGGGCAAAAATACATCTTCACTGGCCTGTCTCAGGTTTCACCAGCTATTTCGCCTTAAGATTTGCTAGTTAGCTGGTGAAAGCTCTGCTTTTCATCAGCTAACTGGTTATAATTCTACCTTCTACGCTGGTGAAATCTCTATTTTGGTCAAAAGGAAACCTTTCATGATCAAATCAAATTTATTGTTTGCATTAACGATGTTGCAACTCATACCATCGTTGGGAAATGATGTTCTTGATCTGGCCTGGTGATTATGGACCTGATTTCTGGAAATCTCATGGGTAGTAAATGTGCATCAAGTGATAGATGTTTCCTTGAAACTGATGATTTAGATAAATGTCTTGGATCCATATCCATGAGAGACACTTTCTTCTGATTTTCTGTCCTTTGTAGATGCTTTTTCTTTTGAAGAAATCTTAATAGCCTTTCAATTATGGTGATTAACCTTCTCCAGAGTTAAAAGCATCATGAATTTGTCATTGGAAGAAACTGGAAGATCTGCTCGTTGGATACCTTTCCACGCTATTTGATTGCCCTCACCCACCATTAGCAATGAAAGATAACGAAGAAATCTCCCTGCTTCTTTGAAATGAAATATCTTCAAAACATGGAGCTTTAGATTGTAATTTCTCTACCTTTATGCAACTGTGAAACTTTGCACTATCGATCTGTTGGGTGTTCGAGTAACAACTGTGTATTGTTGTCACCTATCACGGTTCTATTGGTCATTGAAATTGTTTTAATAGCCATAGTCCTATTCTGCAAGTCAAATTTTTTGAGATAACCGATCACTAAATCCATAGTCAGAGACGTAAAGCGCTGCCACTGTAGCTGACTTCTTATCCAGTGCTTGTTTGCTCCTAGATTTTGATCATAACAGAAGAAGAAAAGGTGCATCTACCAATTCTTTTTTCACTTCGTCCAGGGCCTTCGTTTCTTCAGCATAAATAACCTAGGGACCAATGGGTATCCTTGTCAAATGTGTTTCATGACAATCCTCCAACGGAAAAATTCTTGTAGAAAATCTTAAGCTGAAACAAATGAACTTGATTTACGACTGGCAGTTAGATCCGATCTCAAAACTCTGTTAGTGAAGACATTTGCACTGCAAATAGATGACACATGCTTGTGGGTCTTGTGCGAAGAGAACCTTGGATCATTTCTAAACCTAGGCATGTGATTGCATGCAATCTTCTTCATTATTTCACTTCAACACATGCCATCCACAACACCTATTTTTCCTCCTTATGGTGCCTGACATTTTGAATTCATCTTCCTGTTAATTCTGTGTCACCTGTGTTATCCATCAGGCACCTGAAATTTTCTGTGTTCCATGGTCTCTAAATCCTGACTCAAAAACACTTGGAATTTCATTTTACTCGGCATAAAATAGTTTTGAACACCTATAATCTCGACCTGATACAATTTAAAATTCTACAAGTAACTGAATATCCAAAAAGGGAGAATGCCATCTGCACAATCTCTGGCACACTTGTCAATTGTCTTCATTTTGATTGCAGCAAATATTTCCCCATCATCGGAATATTTGGATGTTTTTGGAGTATATGGTATACTTGGCACTTAGTGTTGAGCTTTAACATGTAAACTCAACTTGATTGTCGATTTGTGTGACTTGGAGTTTGATGAGTGATGTGGCTAGATTCATGACTTAGCTGTTGACTTGACCCAAGAGTTGGCATGTAGGCTCCTATAAAAATTTTTGCAATAGAGCCCTAGAACCTAACAATATATATTTTTTATTTGCAAATCTAAGAGGCATAAAAATAGGGTTTTAGGCTCTAATAACAGATTTTTCGGAATGCAAATAAGAAGGTAGGGTCATAGGATTCTTTGGGCAAACAAAATCAATATCTGGAAACAGTTGGAGATCATGACACTGGTTAAAGATCGACAAAAATGAAAATCTAGAAAAAGCACTAAAATTTACCAGTACATTTTGAGCGCTAACAAGATCCTTCAAAAGATGAAAAACACATATATACATATGGAAAGAGTGTATAATAACCTTCATGAAAATGATCATATCTCGGGCCAACATTACCCCCACACCTAAGATTTTGCAAGTCCCACTGCAAACAAAAAGAAATCGCCCTTTATGACTAAACTTGCGAAGGAGGGGGTGGATTCGCTTTAGAAGATTCTCCCTCTTTCCCGGGGGATTTTGACTTAGGATTTTTGTGATGTGTCAATTTCATCCAGAGACTATTATTGGTGACAATCATATCATCAACCTAATGCTGTAGAAAATTCATCTTGGCTTGTAGGACAACGTTATCATGGCGTAAATGACAACTCAATGTTTCATTCTCTCTAAGTTTGCATTGGAGGGTTTGAAGTTTTTGGAGGTTGTTGATGACATGTGAGGAAGCCTTGATATTTATATTATACCCTTGATCTCTTAAACCATGCAAAACAACAATTTTACCTCTGCAATAATTAGTTCCAAAAGTGACTTCCCATAAGTGCAACAATTCTGACCTGGCGAACTTATGGAAAATAAGTATCAAAGTGACACCTATAACTACAAGGTAGTAAAACCTGTGTAAAAAATGAGAGAGGTTTTTTTTTTTGAATATTTTATTTACAAAAACCTTTCTTGGTGTTCAAAACTTCACTTTTAGTTGTTAGGAAAACACACCAAGAAAACATGACTAAAATAGAAAAAACAGAGTGTCTTATTTTCTGAAAAACGAGGCATCTAAGAGATGTGAAGATATCCAAAACCATAACGTATATTTAGAAACTAGGAGAGGTTATTGTTTTTTAATATATCCTTGAAAAAAAACTCTCTTGTTTTTCAAAAATTCATTCCCTGTTATTAGTAAAACACAAAATGCAAATATGACTATAACAGGAAAAAACCAGAGTGTTTTATTTTCTGAAAGCATAGGCCTCTAAGATGATAGAATATATCCCAAACCATAAAGTATATTAAAACATTGAGAGAGGTTATTGTATTTTTGTATGTTGTGAACAAAAACCTCCTCCAGGTTTCAAAATTACTTTCCCATTTGTTCATAATCCCATCTTGAAGTTGGTTACTCAAAACTTGCAGAAGCACAACGTGCTCTTAGCAGAAACACAACATGGTCCTTGATAGTAATTTTGGAGACCTTACCAGAGGAATTTTGGGCTGAAAGTGGTATGGTTGGAAATTTTATGATGTCTTATACACAATGGAACCATCGAGAACTACAAATGCCTTCTCCAAACCTTTGAAAAACTAACTTTGAGTCAAGCTGTCCAAATGTGCAGAAACCCTCTTATAGTGATTGTATTTGGGGGATTTCTCTAAATCAATAACACATGTGCATAAAATGAAGTATTTTTTTGTTTCTTGGTCTATTATTGACAAAAACCTCTTTCACTTTTGTCAAATTCATCTTTCTTGATTCAAAAACCAATTTTTAAGTAGAAATTTGACCGAGACAATCTTTTGAAAATTTATGACAAGAAATGATGACATGACCATGATGAAAATTATTGGATCAGTGGAGGGAGTAGTATTGACACCTAGAAACACCAATGAAAATTTTACAACCAAGATATGTCAAATTGTATTTGAGAATTTTATTTTGAAAATATAACAATTTGACCTAATAATCCTATCAATCACATGAAAGAGTAAATTTGATCACTGGTGACTGACAAAACTGACAGATACTAACAAAAGGCTTGGTTTGTATTGATAGGCATGGTGAACATGAGAATTTTTATTGCCTATCATCAATATGTAACAATTCAAACAATTGATCCTCTTTTCATAATCTTGTAATACAGATGCTAGTAAGTATTTAGCAGTTGTAATTGCTATGTATTTGTCACAAAGAGTAGTTAAGTATAAGCAATCTTCTATAACATAAACATAAAAATGCATAGGATCTTATAACACACACAATGATGTTAGCAGTATATAATTTAGCATACCAATACAAACAATTGTTGATATAATATCCCAAGACTTTGTAAAAAGACAGTATGCCATAATTATGACAGAAATCCTACTTCCTCTTCTCATGGGTTTGCTATACAAATTGGAAATGCTTAGCATTTTTAGCTCAGGAAAACTCCCCCCAGACCGAAGATATGGCACGTCCTTGTGCCATGAATTAGCAATAGGCTTCTTGGTCTTTTTTCCTGATGAGGCTGCAGGGTTATCAACAAGTTTCCCTGATAAAGGAATAGATTGAGCAAGAGGGTTTGGGTGGAGTAACAGTCCCTAGATCAAGAGTCTTCTTGCTAGTCTTGATTGTAAGATGAGGGTTTTCAAATTGGTAAATGAACTCATCCCACATTTTCCCCTATTTTTCCAACTCGGCTAAGACAAGTAGTTTGATAAGGCCGTGGTGAAATAAGTTGTTATGGGGATTGGTTACATTCTTCCTCACTTGGGAAGACATATTCTCAAGACTCTTTAAGAAGTAAAAGGGAAAGTTACAATGACTTATGGAACTGAAAGTGAGATAATAATCAAAATTGACAGGATTTAGAGACAGAATATCTACCTTCACATGTAATCAATCTGGTGATGACTATGAGAGGGTTGATTAGCTCCTCTTTTATCCACTCCTTGGAGTACCCCTTAGCTCCAGAGATGTTCTGAAATTTTTTTTTTGAAAACCTTTTTATAGCTTGCTCTTGGCAACTGGTGGTGTTTAAATCAACGGTCTCCAATTCTTGGGAGCTTTGTGGCTGAGGCAATTGATTCCTCAGAGGCCATGAACACAGTGAATAGGAGTTGAGGCAGGCTAATAGTAATGTAATGTCAAACCTACAATGAATGACCTATAACAAATTTAAACCAACAAAGTGGTCTATTAAGGACATATACAACAATTTATAGCACATAGGAGTTTAGCACTTCAAAATAAAATGATTGTTGATGTAATAACCTGTATCATGAAAACAATACATGAATTTTTACAAATATTTATTTCTTATAGGCAATGTTATCATTTGTCAACTCATGAAATCCTCCCCCACACCTAAGTATTATGACACCTCACAATAAAAAATATAGGAAACCAGTCAGTTCTCTCGATAACTGAAGATTTACAGTTTGTAAAGTGTAAAGATAAATTTCACAGATTGGTCTGATGAGACAGCTAGAAGATGGCCCCACCTATAGGATATGAGATCCTATATATAGATAAGAAGAGGTAGGAAAGAGAGTTTCAAGATAGTCTCAGAGTTAGTTCCCAATGGAAAGTTTATGGAGTTCATTAACCTTATCTTAACCATACATACTTCATGTCATCTTTGTCTGCAAGTAATTCCGTACATTAGGACAAGTTTAAATTTAGTATTTATTTTTGGCAGATTACCATCCTCACCAGGTAGAATGCCCCATTTCCAGCAAGCCTGTTCAGTACTCCGGCAGTTTTACCTAGTCATACCATAGGCTGGTACCTGCTGCCAACAAACTTGTTCAGTATCCTGACAGGTTAGCCTCTTAAACCCTCAGAGACTAGCCCTCCATCATTTAATATTTTAGTATAAGATTTCTTATGCAAGAAGATGGGGGAACAGCTCTGAAAGCAACTTTTTCTTTCTCTTTTTTTTTCAATTGGGATGGTATTTATGTTAGAGGTTGACTTTCCGTTATATTCCTTAGTAATTGTCCTGATGTAAGGGGTACTTAAGCAGACGTGGCCTATCTAAAGATATGATATAATCAAGCTATTTAGTGTGTAGTGGATGGTACCATTGAGAAAGAATAGAAAGGTATCTCTAGGCTCAACTCACTTTCTTCTTTTGTAAGTTATTGTGATGTTTCCATGACTAACTGCTAATTAGACCTCCTAGTTACCCTTTGATAAAGACACTTGACTCACTTACTTAGGTTTCTTGGAAAACCTATACGAGATACCTCTAAGCTTGATGGTTACGGTGTCACTTCCTTATACAATGGTGAAGAGTTTCTAGAGCAACTTCTTTGGAATGCCTTAAGAACAAGAAGATGAAAGTCTTTGCAAAAACATGGCTAATTACAACAACTCATTATTCATTTAATGCTTAGCAGACAACATGGTTCAAGTGTAACAATGTTTTGAAGAAAAATCCTTCTTTTATATTTCCTTGAACTGTCTACTCCTGGTGAGATAAATACCTATAGAGATATATAAAACTATTTGCAAAAACCACACTCTAAAATATAATAAACTAATGAGATCAAGTCATAGGAACATGTATCTCATAGTTGTTTTATTAAAAGAAAATGTAAAATGAGGTTGCATTAGACTTCTAAGATAAACTAATCAACATGGATCTTTTATTTACTATCCTACCCTACCTAAAAAGAAAGGGAAAATCTTTATTCAAGTGTAAGAACTCTTCCAATGTAACCACGTGCGGAGCAAGATAAGAAACATACTCATATCCATATATGAAAAAGTTACCGCAGTGATTACTTGGATATGAAGAACCAACCAACCTACTTATTTTGGCATCAGAAGGTGTTGAAGAAGAGAATAGTATTGTGGCCTAATGACCTCTTGAAACCAAATTTCAATATAATCTTGATGTTTATCAACAATAATTTCTATGTTCTCCTTCATCATGCTATGCAGATCCTCTTCTTTTGGATGATTGATTTCTGAAGTACATAAAGGATCTGTTGAGAACTCCTCAATCTCAAGTCTTAGTGATTGCTCTCCACGAGAGGTAGTCCATAAGTTTTCAACTTCCTTCACAGTTTGGCAAGGAAGATCAATTTGTAGCTCATAGGACCTTGATTCTTCTAATATTTTGGGAGAGGTAGATACACTTTTGGATGCTACCAAAATATGTTCTTCTTGAAAATAAGAAATCTCGGCTATTGCTAGGATTTGAGAGAGTTCTTCCAAACTAATGGTCATCTTCGAATTCATTCTCCTGGTGGTGGTAAGGAAACAAAGGTTGTGTTGTTTGGTTCTGCGGAAGGCTCGAGTGGTCTTGCCTCCTTTCCTAATATGATTGATTCTTTAATTTCTTGTTCTATAGTGCTCCCTGTGTTAGTCTCTTCAGAGACTATTTTAACTCTTGGGGTTGAGCTAGCTCCTATTTTTCAGTATCGGTCTATGGATTTTATAAGCGAAACGTTCTTTCCCCCAAAGAGATCGGAAGGAACCTTGGTTGAAAGGTCAGATTTTGATTTAATATATCTACCTTGTGGGTCTCTAGGCCTATTCATGAAAGAAAGCAAAAAGAAAAAGCTACCATTTGGTTTCTAGGTCTATTCATAAAAAAAAAACAAAAAAAAAAAAACTACTATTGGGTTTGGGGGAACCTGCTATAGCAGATGCGCAGGTTCTTACCTCTCATCTTAAAGTTACCCCACCACCAAACTAATTCTAAGGTCTAAGGATAATCTATTTACTAACTACTTCTTACCTTGAGACAACTCCCCGGCAACGACGCCAAAATATTAGGTGATTTACATGTACTAAAAAGACACTAAACTACCCTCAATTAAATTGTCAACCTGGGGTAAGTAAACTTAGAGTTGTAGCAAAATATATGCCAAAGGTAGAAGGGTTGGTAGGAGTACAATCTAACTAACAAAGACATCTATCTAAGGCTAATCTACTCAAGCAAAACTATCTAATGAGAAAACCCTACTAAGCAAATTAAAACTAGGTGGCCTAAGTACCTTTGGGCCAAGGATCGATGGATAGTTCCTAAGAAAGCAAGTAAAACCCTATGTAAAGAAAACTAGTTCAACAAGAAGCAATAAGAAACTATGTAAGCAAATGACAAAAGCAAACTTCTTTAACTTGCCAACCTACATTCAATGAGCAACTACCCTATGAAAGCAAATAAATAAGCAAGTAAGAAAAAACACCTATCTAACCTATTAAAGCAGATAGACAAGTAAACAAAGACACCTAACTAACCTACTAAAGCAAAAGTCAAGTAAGCAAAGGCAACTAACTAACCTATGAAAGCAAAAGACAAGTAAGCAAAGGCAACTAACTACTGCTAGCAAAACTTCTCATTGAACAACTATATAGCCTAAGAGGCAAGTGGACTAAATGCCTAATGCAAAACTATTTCTCTTGCATGAAAGGAAATTTAAATGCTCAATGCAATGCATGAAAGGAAACCTAGTCTATTGAGCGCAAGAAAGACTAACAACTAATTCTTGAGCAAACTGCTATCTAATCTATCAAAGAAAAGTCTATCTATCCTACAACAATAAATAAGACTATTTCCAAAGCTATGAAAGAAAGAAACTATATCTATGAAAGCAGGAAAACTATTCTCTTAACCTATGACAATTCAAATACAATGCTAGTGGTTGTGTGAATGTCTTCGGTGTTGGATGATATCTCAATAGCACTTGACAACAAAGGATAATTCTAGTGGTATGAGCTCAACACTAATCTCAATGGCAAAGTGAAAGGTATGGATTAAACAATCCAATGAGAGTTTAGCCATGACAAAACAATGTTAAATATCCTGCATATTCATATATGAACCATCAACAACATAATGAGATCATCATTTATACTTCTATACCACATAAGAAAAACTAGATTCAACCATTAACTAAGAAATTCAATTGCATTTTAATCCTAGGAAAGGAAATGACATAAATGAAACTATACTACATCTATTCTAACAATTCAAACTGCAAGAAAGAAATGCTTAAAAACATAAATTAAAAGTAAACTAACAATTACATTAACCAACAACTAGCTAAGCCAATTCCACATAAAAATGAAATAAGCAAGCTATGATTGAAAACTGAAATCAATTCTATCCATCCATCAAACCCTTGTCAAAAAAAACCCAATTAAAAACTTTGTTCTATTCTAATTAAAAATCTATTTTAAACTTGATTCTACAATTTTAAATGAAAACATAATCTAATATCTAACTACACATGGGGTTAGTCTAGGGATTTGCAGATATGTTTCTAACTACGAGATTGTTTCGTCCTTCATCCCTCGCTTCAGCTAAAATCCATTGAACATTCTGGTTGTTCTAGTTCCTCTTTTCCTGGATCTTCCCTAGTAACATAAGACATTCTTTCGTGTCATGATCCGATGTGCGACAATACATACAAGTCGTTGGTGGAAGTCGACATTCCCTTGCATAATGTCTCGGTTGTTGAAAGTTGTGACATACCACTAGTCCTCTACCTCTTTCAAAGCCTCCTCTTTCTCATCCTCCACCTCTGTATCCAACTCGATCTCCTCTCGACACGTTATATGGAGGCGCCTGATTATACTGCATGGTATTGTACTAAGGTTGCATAAATACACATAAACATAGAGATTCAGCGGAAATAAGACTTCATTTCATTAATAACAAATGACTGAAATATGCTTACAGACAGAATGGAAATAAACTAGCTAGGGCGCTGGTAGCTTATCTCTGAGAACAGATGTGGCCGCTACTCGCATCCATGAGAATATGATTACAATGAGGCTCTGAAGGCCCTTTTACAATAAACGGGAATCCCAAAATTCCTAGACATCCAAAAACCTAACCCTAGGAGATGAAGCGCCAAAAGTCATGTGGGCCCTGTTTGGGTAAGTTGGTGCATCAACTTCCTGGGGTCGTAACTTTTGCATACGATCTTCGTTTTAGGCGTATGATAGCTCATTGGAAAGATCTATCTGAGGCCTACAATGATCGAGACAAAATTGTATCAATAGATGCTATTTTGTGACAACAACATACCTAAAAAAACATCGTTTAGGGCCTCAAAATGGCCCCGGAATTTCAGGACCCGAAAAAAACTGCTAAAAATAGTAAACTGTGCAAAAACTGAAAAACCGAAAGAAGAAATGGTGGGGGTCCAAGTGGAATAGGTGGGTGGACACCAATATCCACCTGGACCGTTCCTCCCCCCTTAGGAAGCAATGGTCCCCATTGCATTGAGTTCCTCCATGAGATGAGGAAACTTCTGTTGAACTTGGTCCCTGGTGAGCCATTTGCCTTGGTGAAGGAGTTGGC
>JZKD02S1617433.1:86844-132136 GCA_000966675.3 Picea glauca
CCAAAAGTCATGTGGGCCCCGTTTGGGTAAGTTGGTGCATCAACTTCCCGGGGTCATAACTTTTGCATACGATCTTCGTTTTAGGCATATGATAGCTCGTTGGAAAGATCTATCCAAGGCCTACAATGATCAAGACAAAATAGCATTGTTATATATTATATTGCGATAGAAAAATACCTAAAAAAACATCGTTTAGGGCCTCAAAATGGCCCCGGAAGTTCAGGACCCGAAAAAACTGCTAAAAATAGTAAACTGTGCGAAAACTAAAAAACTAAAAGAAGAAATGGTGAGGGTCCAAGTGGAATAGGTGGGTGGCCACCAATATCCACCTGGATCATAGTCACACATGGGTTTATCGGTTCCAAACTAACATTAATATGGATAGGATTTATATCTTCTCTTCTCACTCTTGGACCTCTTATATTCCTCTCATATGTTGCACGCAAGATTTCCTCAATAT
Source organism: Picea glauca (assembly GCA_000966675.3). Lineage (NCBI taxonomy): Eukaryota > Viridiplantae > Streptophyta > Pinopsida > Pinales > Pinaceae > Picea > Picea glauca. The sequence continues at coordinate 87,305 of JZKD02S1617433.1, forward strand.
GCTCCACAGCCCGAAGATCCTCTACCTCTTCTTCATCACTTTCCAAGCCTTCCCTCACAACTACGCCCCTCTTCTTGGTGTTCACCTTGTATTGGTAGGGTAATCCACTATGTGTCTTTCCATATGTCTCCATGATCTACTTGATTTGGTCAGCGTCCATCATGATTGGGTCTAAGGGTTCCTCCTTCTTTCCTTTATCCCCCCTTCCTTCCATTTCTCCTCTTTTTGTTAGTTCTTCCCCTCTTCCCCCATGCACGCAGAGAAGTTTAACTGTCTCACTCCATCATCATTACACCTTTGTTGTATAGCAGTATCTTAATAGAAGTATACAACCATCTAATATACCTTCCTTGAAGCCCACACAAAAACTCTTGTTGTGCTGTGATGTATGAATTCATTGTATCAACCGCAAATTCTGTTATAAAGCCTACTATAATATTGTCGAGCCAAAAATCTATTGTGCAGGTGAATTTGGTGTTCACCTATAGTAACTGCTCAATATGAATTGAGGTCAACTCTATCTATCGGATCCAGTTTGTTGTGTGGTTATCCTTCAACCTCAATATCCATTCCTGCAATAAGTGTGGGAAATCACAAAAAATGACTTCATGTAGATTGGTAAACACATATTTCTCAAGATATTTGTGCGGTGTTACTCTAGGGATTATGTTATCTTTAGGAGAAAATTCCAGCTCCTTTGTCCTCAACTAGCTTTCGATATATTCTTTTGTGGGATTCCATGGTCTCAACATCCCCTTCTAGTGGCGCATTTTTCTCATCGTTTGATTTAATATTCCATTGACCTGACTTCCACAGATCTTACGTATCCTTTAACAGATTTTCAACAGATTCCATCTACTCAATCCTATATTGTTCCAACCAACGACAACAAAACCATTTGTTGGTTATATTTATTATCTGAGTTTATACCTCTAAATTAAATGAACCAAGGTTCATATCTACGAGGGTTCCAACAAAGTCTCTAAAACTATCGTTCCTCCTGGTAAACCAGAAGGAAACACAACGCATTGAGTGCACTGCGCAGTCTCACGCGATATAGTCTTAATGGGTGATTGAAATACGCAAGTGTTTCTAGTCCAAGATTGAGTGAAGATCTGAGAGGTGTGAAATGAGATTTATATTCAGAATTTATTAAGGAAATAAGATTTCATTCATGATTATGCATGGAATCTAATCAACTCATTCATTTATCATACCAACAACTACTTAAAAACAGTAAGGAAACACATGCATTCAATCACATAACATAGGTTTTTACCGTGGTTCACCCCCTCCTGGTTTACGTCCACAAAGATCTGGATCTTAATCTCTTTTATTATAGCATTTCCAAAACTACAATGTCGCGCGCTTACAACTCTTCTCGGTTGGGTTGAGATCTATTATGAGGTGGACTAGATTGCACCAGGCTCCTCAGCCTGTGATCTAACCCTCAAGATATACCCTCCGTCTTCTTCCCTAGCTCAACAACTTACAAAATTAGGTCGTATCTCAAAATATTATAGCTCGATACACTATATCAGTCTCTATTTCTCTCTACCAACTCTTTGTCTCTCTATGAAACCTAGGTATCTATATTTATACATTTTTGGCTTATCAACCATTACAATGTATTACAAAAACCCTAACCCTAGTGTCATTAGGTCTTCTATGCATGCGCGCGTGCTGCTCTTCCTTCCATCTGTCACTTTCCTCGTGCATGCCTTCCTTCCCAAAAATAACATTTCTTTCCACTTTGCCCTGCTTCCAACATCATGTGTAAATTATTCATTATCCATTACGATTAATGCAAATTCTTTTATTCTTTCTCTCTTTCTTATTCTTTCTCAATTTCTCTCTTCAAATGTGTGTGGTATTTTCTAGATAGATCTATTATGTGTAGGTTCAACACATTTACATGGTATCAGATCCGATGGACTGCTAATAAAAATCTACACCAAAGTTTTTGCAAGTACAAAATATTGAAGACAATGGAAAGATGGATTTCCCAAAAGAATTCATTCTTACACCTTACAATTGATTTACATGAAAGGAAAAAATAGTCATACATATTTGAACCAAAGGATTGTACATCTTAAGCTTGAATAAAGACACATAACCAACATCAACCATATAAAAATCCAAGTATCTAAATAGAATGGATGAATCATTCAGAATGATTTTCAGTCTTATTTCTCCCGATCTCCTTTTTCACATATCTTCTTGTAAAAACCCCAATGAAACCTGGACCACCTTGGAATGGATATTTGGAAAACATGATGAGATGAGGGGACACATGCTAGAGGTGTAATTTCTCACATTGGATCCAAAAAGCTTCGACAATATCCAAGATTTCTTTACAAAATTCAAGGATTTACTGTCGCAACTCAAAGCTTGCAGGGTTGATAAATATAAGGAGGAGAAACAAATGGTTCTCACAATTCTCTCCAAAATTGGTCCTGAATTCTCTTTGTTCATATCAACATTCCATTCAGTCAAATTCGCCTCTAAAGCCACCTGGAAGATGCCTTCTCTTGAGGACTTTATCGAATCCATGACACAAGAGAAAACAAATCTCATGCACATTTTAATAAGGAAGGGTACTCAAAACCCTCCATCGATGCCTCCAGATCCAAAGGTGTAAAGGGAAGAAAAGGGGAGAAATGCACGTACTGCCATAAAGGATTCCATCCAGAATTCACATGCATGCAGAAAAAAAATATATCTAATGACTCAAATACTTCAGAAAAACAAACTTGGAGATCATATCCCTGAGGGTTCCAAGAAGAAGAAGCTAGAAGATCAGAATCCCAAGAAAGGAAATTCTAGTCATGCCTTGATTGCCATCAACTCCTCTCTCAATGCTTGGATCGTAGATTCAAGATCATCACATGACATGGTTTCCACAAAAGCATTATATTCTTCATTGGATGCATAAAAAGGTCCTCCTATTGTGATGGGGGACAACTCTCCAGTCGAGGTCATCAACAAAGGAAGGATTGAACTCACTAACGAAATCTTAGAGAATGTGTTGCACGTTCCCAAAATTTTCGTCAATATTATCTCCATGTATCAGATGAAGAATTATGACACTAGAAATAAATTCATATTCACACCAAATCCAGTGGACATATATGACATGCAAACCAATTCCAGGGTTGCTACTGGTGAGGTAAATCATCAATCTAGATTGTATACATTTTCTAAATTTATTGAACCAGATTCTGCTTTACTGCTTACCCATGCTGATGAAAGTAGTAGGATATGGAATGAAAGGTTCATACATTTGAATTTCAGATATATGCAACAACTTAGAAAGAAAATATTGGTTGATGGTCTATTATACATCCATTTCTCCAAAGGAGTATGTGAGGGATGTGTTCTTGGAAAACACCCTCAAGAGAAATTCGACAAAGGAAAGACTCAGAGAGCTTCCTCTCCTTTACATATGATCCATAGTGACCTCATGGGTCCTTTTATGCATCCATCTATCAAAAAAGTGAGGTTTGTTCTCATTTGTTTTGACGATTTCTCACGTTTCACATGGATTTACCTTCTCAGGAAAAAATATGAGGTCTTTCAACACCTCAAAGATTTCAAAGCCCTGGTTGAGACACAAGCAAGAAATAAAATCAAAGTCCTTCAAACTGATAACAAGGGAGAGGATGTCAATCATGAGATCCAAAATATTTGTCATGAGGCAGGGATTTAGTTGCAAAACATAGTTCGATATACTCCGCATAAAAATGGAGTTGCTGAGCAGAAAAATAGATCTCTAAAAAATATGGCATCTTTCATGCTACATGCAAAGTCACTACCACAGAGACTATGGACTGAAGCACTTAATTGTCCAACATACATCCAAAACATATCTCCCCATAGATATTTCAAGGATAAGACTCCCTATGAGGCTTGGAGCGGCCTCAAACCGAAGTGACCCACTTTCATATTTTTGGTTCACGTGAATGGGCCCGGATTCCCTCTGAAAAGAGGAAGGCACTTGATCCACAGAGCACTGAGTGTATTTTTTTTGGATACCCCAACAGTGTGAAGGGATATTTTTACAAGGGAAAAACTCTCTACGGCTAAGGGTAAACCACAACAGACAGGTATGACTGTAGAAATCAACTCAATTCCAACGTGTGCAATATAAACTAATGTGCAATATGAGGAAGAAGCCTACCTCGATCTAATCATTTGATGTCATTCCACCATTGATCACTTTGACCCAAAGCTTTACACTTGCAAGAAGTTCTCAACAAACAAGCAATGCAAGTATATAGTGACAATATATAAAAAGAGTTAGCACATCAAATAGCACAATCTATTAATAAACATTACAAACGTGCCCATGGATAATAATCATATATTTGCAAGATATTGATAGGATAGGAAAGGAGTATTTCTATTAATAATTGATCAACAGAAGTATCAACATTACAGACTTTCGTGTTGGCATGGTTCGAAACCAAGAAACAAAGTTCCTTCCAACTGGGTCTCCACCACTTCAATCCTCCACCAAAGGCAATCTCATATCAAAGAGGTAATGAAGTTCTCTTGACAATAAGGAAAGAGCTTGGGGGATGAACACTGTGTTCAGACTTGAGTGACAAAGAGATGTAGACTGAATATGAAGTAATTTCTCCAGAGTAACTTTGCTCTCAAAGTTGAATGCTTTCTCCTCCTTTTTCCATAGCTCGAAATTGTGCTCTTATAGCCTCCATAATTCAACTGAAGGGTTGAGTTGGAATGTTTCCAGTATATGGAAGGAAAAAGATCAGAGATATTTTGTCGTGACATGGAAACCTGACCTCATTTTATATTTTCTAGCACAAATCCTGATATACGTGAGCTGTAGTGGATCAGCAAGCGTATACGCATCTTTAAAAGTAGTTAGGGTGCTTATATGTGGAAAAATATATATATTTCGCTCTGGATTTATCAAAAAGGGTTTGATAATTCTGCAAAGGGAAATGGAAAAAGGTCGTCTGTGCAAGATAGCAATGGTGAGGCAAATCTTGCTATAAAAAATTCCCCCTAATGTGTGAGATCATAGGAGTATATGCAATGGCCGAAATGAATTATAAATAACCCAGAAGTGGAGTGGTAGAGAACCAGATGGATGAACTCAATTGCTTATTACATTATTTATTGACTTTGCATACATGGCTGCCAAGAATACAATGCAGATCCATGTGGAAAATATACCAACAAGTGTTCATGACCATGAGTAGGCAAGTATAAATGTGGTTACATGCCAATAGTTGTCATAGTCATGAACAAAGCCCAGTGAAACCAGTCTTAACATCAATCTGAAGATATATGTATACCATGGAGTACAATCTAATCTCCCATGATCGTTGAAGTCAAATAGGTATTGGTCCAATGAAATGGAAGCAACAACTCAAGAAAACTGTGTCCACAAAGTGATGTCTTCCAATCTTCAATACAATCTACCAATGGTGAAAGTCTACATCATGTGAATAAATGAGTTGAGGTCGAACACGATAAGACATCATTTGATTACTGGTCATTGAGGTATACCGTTAACAAATGTGAGACAACCTACCAATGATGAAAGTAGGTATCAAGGCACCGAGTACATCTCTACAAATGTGAATAAAGGAGCTAGTGTCAAACACTTGAGAGATCCATTGATCAGGAGACATTGATGTATTCCCATCTGTCAATGGAAGAGAGCCCGCCACTAATGACTGCAAGCCTCAAGGTACTCATAAAAATTTAGGTATCATATCCAGAATACATGAACTGAAGTTATAATCTTCCAACTCGTAGTCTCCTTTTTCTAGAACACGTCGCACGATATAAGGACCATGCCACATGGGTTTAAACTTGCTTGCCCCTAGTAGTTCTTTGGATTGGTCATAAAAGAGGACCAAGTCACCCTCAACATACAACCGGGGACAGACAAACTTATCGTACTGAACCTTGACACATTTCTTGTTTGCCTCGATAGTCGTAAAGGTGTCCCGATGCTGCTCGTCAAGACTCTCTAAGTGTACAAGGTGTCGCTCTAAATCCAAAGTGTCAGGTAGGAGCTCAACTGCCAATTTGAGAGAAGGGATTTCTCATTCAACAGGAAGTATCGACTCCACACCGTGTACTAACTGAAAAGGATAAAAATCGGTGGTAGTCTTAACCGAGGTTCTGTATGCCCAAAGTGTAGGATATAACATGATGTGCCAGTTGGAATTGCTCCAACTGATAGTTTTTTGCAAGATGGTCCTGAGAGACTTATTGACGGCCTCTACTTGCCCATTTTCCTGGGGGTAATAAGGAGATGAGTGATCATGTTTAAAACCCAGCTTAGACACTAGTTCTATCATCATTTCATTTTGAAAATGACTGCCATGATCAGTGACAATATCACTCAGGATACTGAACCGGGCGATAATTTGGTTGAATACAAAAAATGTTGCAGTCTTCCCATCGGATTTCACGGTAGGCATGGCTTTGGTCCACTTGGTGAAGTAGTCGACAGCCATGATAATGTGTTGATGCCCCCCAACTAAAGTTGGGTTTCAATTAATGAAATATACTCCCCACTTGGTGAAGGGACCGACAGTAATGACTAGGTGAAGAGGGGCTGGGTGCAAGTGCATTTTTCGAGTGAACACCTGGCAGGGGTGACACTTCTTAACCACTTCAATACAATCTTTAAATATGGTGGGCTAGAAGTAACTGGCTCGTAAGATTTTTTGGGTTGTCACAAGCCTGAATAGATGACCACCACAAGCCCCCTTGTGGCAATCATTAAGGACTAACTCGACTTCCTTGTGAGTTAAGAAATGACGTAAGATATTATCTATTCCTCGATGATACAAAGTGTCGTCGATGATTGTATAATTTTTGGCTCGTTATCTAATACATCATCGATCATCTCGCGAGAGATGCTGAGTGAACTTTAAGGTTTGAAGATATAAAACAATATCTCCATACCAGGGGTGTGACGACGAGACGAGGAAAATGTGTTCATCTACGAATGAATCGACATGAATAACATCTTCGTCTAATCGTGGGAAATCAGATATTAACTCTGCAAAAACTAGTGATTTCTTGGACTTAGCCGAAGCAAAGTCGAGATCAAATTATTGTAAGATGACAATCCATTTATTATATTTTCTGCCTATTATACATCTAGTGAGGACATATTGAAATGGATTAACATTGACAACCACAGTAGTTTTGCAAAGCAATATATAGTGTTGTAAACGTTGGACTGCGTGGATGACAACCAAAGCTAGCTTTTCAACGTGTGAGTAATTATGTTTAGGACCAACTAAATTTCGACTGAGATAGGAGATGATGTGCTTGCAGAGCTCATCATCCTCCTGAACTAGAACCATACCAATGGTTTCTTCGGACGTGGCGATATACAACAAGTAATCTCTACTGTAATCAAGAGATTTCAGCAGAGAGGTCGATACCAAGGCTTTCTTTAAAGCGTCAAAAGACGGTTGGGCTCACTCATCCCAGATAAACGGGGTGTCTTTCTTCAATAGGCACATGAAACCCTTAGTGATATTGGCATAATTCACAATAAACTGACGCAAAAAGTTAGTTTTCCCCTGTAAACCTTGAAGTTGTCTAATCATGCGTGGGGGAGGCAACTGAAGAATTACCTCAACTTTAAGTGTATCTACCATGATCCCTATCTCGGAGACTAAGAATCCTAAGAGACGGCTAGATCTAATGCAAAAATATGCATTTATGAGGATTGAGTCAGATTCTATAGTAGCAACATCTTTCAAAAACCAGTCGAAGGTGCATAGCATGATCCACTCTCTTGCAAGAGTGAGTAGCAAGATCATCAAGGTAAGCTTCGACTATGTGTTTGAGATCATGAAAAGAGAAATTCATGGCTCGTTGGAAGGTTTCTCCAGCGTTTTTCAGGCTGAAAGGCATTTTCCGGTATGAAAACGTGCCCCAAGGACATATGAATGTCGTCTTATGTTAGTCTTTGGGTTTTATCTGGATTTGGTTATAGCCTGAAAATCCGTCCACAAAAGAAAATATTCTGCTTCCCGCACACTCATCAAGAATCTGATCAATGAAAGGCATGGGGAAGTTAATTTTAGGATAGGCCTTGTTCAGGTCACGAAATTCCATACACACACGGATGGTTCCTTTCTTTTTATTCACAGGAGCGGGGTTGGATACCCATTCGGTCAAGGGAAACGGGTAGATAAAGCCTGCATTAAATAGCTTCTCTACCTCTTCCTTAATAGCAGGGGCCTTCCTAGGATTAACAGCTCTAAGACGTTGTTGAATGGGTTTAGCATGTGAGTAATTCCTAATCTCTTGTTCGACAATACGGGGTTTGATCTCTGGCATCTCTTCATACGACCAAGCGAATATGTCTCAAAATTCTTTGAAGAGGTTGGTGTAGATGAGAATCTCTTCTAGTGAAAAATATGCACCTATATTTACATTTTTTATCTTGCCAAGGGTATGAGAGATATTGATCTAGATGGTAGGATAAATACTCGCCATATTCCCTTCAGCGTAAATTCCATGTGTATCAAGTGGAACTATGGCATGACCAACTATCTCACTTAGGGTAGATCTAAAATTATCTTGCTCAATTCTTTCAATACATGGGAGAAAATAAGATCGATGATGCATATCATCCCAAGGTCTCTTGGAAACATTCATGGCTTCAAGGATGGCTTCGTCCGAAGGCAAATTCTCATCCAAGAAATCATGTGAACAAGATAAAGAAGAAGCCCACACGGGCCTAAGAACTAGATCCTCCTCAACCGTCTGCGAGGGAACAGGATCAAGATCGATAGAAGAGTCAAGGATAGATTGATATGCAATCTCTGTTGTCGATAGTGGAATATCCATGCCATCATGCGACTGACCTTCAATCAATGAAGTCGGAGAAGGTAGGGTCCAAGGGTCACTAAAATAAGAAGTGCGGAAAGGGAAGGACTTCTCTACTAAAGTGGGTGTATTGGACATGGCATAAATGTGGTGAGTTGGTGCCGAGAAGTCGAAAGTATCCATGAGGGAAGAATACATTCCAACACTGATATTCTCGGTTGTCAGCTGAGAATTGTTAACCATAGGGATCGATGGTCCAACAGATGCATTTGGACTAGAGTACACAAAGGATAATTGGTCGATCGTCACAATATCCCCCTGATGAGGAAAACAAAGTGTGTGGAAAATGGATGATACGACGGAGACCATAGCATAAGTCCAATTGCGACCTAGTAACAGGTTATAATTGAGAGGTGCATCAACTACCTCTACTTCCACCTCTACCGTCTTCCCACCTAACTGGACCAGAAAGGCGGAGAGAATACCATGAGGGCAGAAGGAATGACCGTTGAATGTGGTCAACATGGTTGATGACTTTGAAAGAGTTGGAGAACCGATAGCTTTCCAACAGACTAAGGACATCATGCAAGTGGAAGCACCTTCATCAATGACCGCTCGTTTGATGGTATATTTATAATACTCCACGTGGATTTGGAAAGCCACATGGTAGGGTAAGAGAAGCTTCACGTCCATGACATCAAACTTGATGATATTCAAGCCACTAGGCTCTAGAGATCCTAAGGTAGAGAGTAAGGCATTCCTCTTTGATGGACACGTCTGGAGTACCTCCAAAGCAGACATTGCGTAAGGTGTTTGGCCTAGATCCTCAACAATAGAGTAGTTTTGGGCGGCTCTAGCATTAGGGTTATGGGTAGAGTGCTTGAATACTCCTTTTGGAAAACGAGGCAGTGGCTTTGGTTTCTCAATCTGTAAATTCATCTCCGAGGGTGGAGGAGGAGCTTCTAGGCTGGTACTATCTTTTGAAGAGTCGTAATCTCGAGAGCGAGTGGCTATATCGATTTTTGCATCGAACATATTGATACAAACACAATCGCCATCTTGCTGTGGTGGGTTTTGACTCCCTCTAGGTGCATTTTTGGTGTTCAAAGAACTCAATGTTAAGTGTTGGTTGTGAGGAAAATGATTCGTTAGCACAGTGGGCGTAGTTTTTAAAAGCCTCATAGCCTCCCCAAGTTTGGGGCATAAGTGTGTAAGGTGATCATCAGTACAAATTTTACAAGGAAACTTAACCTTACGCTTTTCTTTCTTTCCCTCTCCAACATTATCGTTATGTTTTCCATTATTATTCTTGTCCTTGGGTTTATTATTCCCACCTCTATGATTATTTCAACCTTTCTGTTTATTCCCATCTGGTTGTTTCTCACCATTTGGGTTTTTCGAAGAATGCACAGAATGTACATTCGCCAATTGGGTGGGTTTGGAGGATTCAAATGAAGTCGGTTCTCTGACAGAATTCATTGTCGAGTTTGTGGACTTTACATTGGTGGACCCCACAATACCATCGGCATGGGACCTAGGACTCTCTCTAGGATCATGAGTCGACCACGGTGTGTTGGGAAGAAGGTGGTATAACATCCCAAACTAAGCATAGATCAAATCGAATTGTTGGGCTCTAAAAATGGCCTCTTCCTCGCTAAAGACCCCGGAAGTAGCAATGTCCTTTGAAATAGGAGCATGTAAAGACTTTTAAAACCATTATAAAAGAAAGGTCGGGGTTATGGGAGTCTTAACTAACCATCTTCGCCTACACCATTCCTAGATATGGTCTAAAATATGAGTGTCGGTACCCTAGCGTAAAGTTGACAAAAGTTCAAGGCCAACATCGTAACGAACGGGTAGTTGAAAATGGTTAAGAAAGGCTAGCACTAACTGTTGAAAAGACCCATATGTCCCCCTAGGTATCTCAATATACCATTGTGATGCAATCTCGATAAGAGTGCACTGAAACAATCGTAATCTAATAGAATCGTGATTCAAAGAATTCAATGAGCACCAGAGGTGAAAAGTAGTGACGTGATCACTAGGGTCCTCACCATTCTTACCCTAAAACTTTGGAATGTATGATGGAAGCTTAGTGGGGACAAGGGGCCATGTGGGATCATGACTCACCGGTTCGTTCATTAGTTTAGACAAATATGGTAGATTAAGCATGCCAGAAAGGGAATACGGAGTTGTGACACCTAACCCCATCCTCCTGCAAAAGACTGAGTATTAGGATATGCGTTCCATCTAGGATTCTGGTAAGGACCATAACCTTGTCCGGAATTAAAATACCCTCCTCCGGGCGGATTCGTTAAATATGGATTGGGCATCATTCCAGTAGGAATGTTCTGATAAGGGTTATGAAAATTGCCCCGAGTTGGATTAGCTCCAAACTAAGGGTTTTTAAAACTTCCCCCAACTGGATTAGATCCAGGTTGGGGGGTGCCCAAGACATAATACTGACCTCCTCTGGTTGGGAATCCAAAGGATTGAAGTGGATTAGTTATGCCAAAAGTATTGGTCAATTTCGACACCGAGGGGATAGGGATATAGGGCAGAACTTGTCTGCCATCTTGGTTGTTCCATCCATCCGTAGAAGGATTAAACCCGGGGTTAAGGAAGGGGACACTTCCTACATTAGGATTCGCTTGGGAAACATGAGAGATACCAAATGGAAAAGGAGTGTAAGGAGGTGTAGTGCCCCCAGGTCCAAGGCTAGCGTAATGGCTAGCAGCTGGGATGGCAGTCGAAAACTGTGAAGTGAAACTTGGCATACCATAAGAAAATGGACTAGTAGCCATGGGGATGGTTTGAACATTGTAACTTGGCGAGTGGCCAAAACCCCCAAAAGGGTTAGAGGCAAGAGACAAAGCATTGACTATGGGCTGAGCCATAGTACCGGTGAAGGCCTTCGACACTGTAACTATAGCGGTTGCAGGTGTTGAAGGAGTGCAATTAACTATAGTGAGATTGGGAGTTGATGAACTCCCAGTTTTTTGAAGACTAGACTCAGTACTCATCCTTGTGGGATCACAAGTCTGAAAAGTGGATGTGTGTGTACCACTCCCGATAACTCTATGCCTTTTAGAAGGCAATAGCTTGAAAACCGGCGGTAACTGTAACAACCGACGGGACTTGCAAGGAAGCTGGTTCGACTCCACGATGACTTATGACTCTCAACAAATAAAAATATATCCTAAGGCCAACTAGTAATCAAAGAGCATACCAAAAAGTCAAATGTCCAATATGCATGCAAATGGGCTAAAGTGGCTAAGTGGCCTCCCTCGCTAAAGAAGGTATGCCTCGTCGAGGAGGGACCTGAGACTCCCTGCTAAAATTTGGAGGTAACAAAATCAGTTATAAGGGCCCTCATAGTCTTAACAACCAATTATTCAGATCCCCCCAGAGAGGTAATATTCCATAAAGTTTGTGTGTTGTCCGACCCCTATCTAACTCAGGATACAAGCAGAATAACCCCTACAAGTAACCTATGAGAAACCTAAGTCAAGCAACTAATCAACCATTGTATAACCGATGCACAGGTGAACAATCATAAGTCTAGATTACTGTATGGGTAGGGTAGCAAAGCCAAAAACCTTGAAAGTACCACCTCTCACAGAGTTATGGATACTAGCAAGATCCCCAAATACGAATAAATCCACAGAAATATCTCTGACGCTAGGTGAGTATCTAGGGGTTATCCCTTCAACAAACTTTGCGCAACCTTGTTCTTAACTCCAATGTGAGCAGAGCCTCCTGATATTATAAATTATACAATGGATTTATCAACTCCCTGTCTCAGACACATATGTTGATTTAATTGCCTTGGAGAAGTTTACTCACAAAATCCTATTTCAAGGCACTAAATCCTAGGCTAGTTTGTGCACCCTAAACAATAAAATTGTTACTAATCCATTTTAGTTTAAAGCGTAAATTTTATTGGTCGTGATTACTCAAAAAGGTATGGGAATGAAACTCATGGTGTTATGACTCTGCATGAAAATAGAAATAGATATAATGCAAAGCCTAAATTTAAATTTTCAGTGAATGATATGCTAAATAAAAATAGTGCAATCTTCAATTTTAACTCTGCAACTCATAAGTAAAATGCAATCTTTCACTAAATGTGCTAAGCTAATGATAAAGGTTCCAAGACAAAAATACCAACCAATGCAAAATACCTATTTTTTATTTTATTTTCGATGTATTAAAAAGAAAATGCATGGACTGATAAGCGACTTGATATATAACTTCTACTGTGTATAAAAGAAAACACTCGAGAAAAATACCAAGCAGCTAAGCAGACAACCCAACTACCAAGGACAAATAAAAAACGGAAAACAAAGAGAAAGACACCACCCATAAATTCAACTCCAAACAAGTTTCCTGTCATCCTAGATAATCTCAACAGGCACCACATAGACCTAAGAAGGCTCAATGATCCTCAAAACCTACCCAACAGTCACTAAACCAAGCAAGCAAGCAAGGGGAAGTGGTATATGTGATTGTTCAAGAGAAAAGGGAGTATATATGCTTCTTGCAGTGGGACAAAAAGCGTGTATACACGACTGTTAGGGAAAAAAGGGCGTATATCTTTTAAAACAAGGCTAGGCAAGGGTAAAAGGATGAAAAACACAAACCCGGATTGAATAGACTCGGTCCAACTGTGATACGACAAGAAACACAAAAGAAAAAGAGTAATGTAAGAAGAAAAAATACTTCAACCCTTACAAGGAAGATCTATCCCCAGTGGAGTCACCAATTTTGTTACAATGGAAAAACTCTCTATGGCCAAGGGTAAACCACAACAGACAGGTATGAATGTAGAAATCAACTCAATTCCAATGTCTACTATATAAACTAATGTGCAATATGAGGAAGAAGCTTACCTCGATCCAATTGTTTGATTTTGATGACGTTCCACCGTTGAGCACTTTGACCCAAAGCTTTACACCTACAAGATGTTCTCAACAAACAAGCGATGCAAGTATATAGTGACAATATATACTATGAGTTAGCACATCAGATAGCACAATCCATTAATAAACATTACAAACATGCCCATGGATAATAATCATATATTTGCAAGATATCGATAGGATGGGAAAGGAGTATTTCTATTAATAATTCATCGACAGAAGTATCAATATTACAGACTTCCATGTCGGCATGGTTCAAAACCAAGAAACCAAGTTCCTTCCAACTGGGTCTCCACCACTTCAATCCTCCACCAAAGGCAAGCTCATAGAAAAGAGGTAATGAGGTCCTCTCGACAATAAGGAAAGAGCTTGGGGGCTAAACACTGTGTTCATACTTGAGGGGCAAAGGGATGCAGACTCAATATGAAGTAATTTCTCCAGAGTAACTTTGCTCTCAAAGTTGAATTCTTTCTCCTCCTTTTTCCATAGCTCGAAATTGTGCTCTTATAGCCTCTAGAATGCAACTAAAGGGCCGAGTCGGAATGTTTCCAATATATGGAAGGCCAAAGATCAGAGATCTTCTATCGTGGCATGGAAACCTGACCTCATTTTGTATTTTTTGGCACAAATACCAATATACGTGAGATGTAGTGGAGCATCAAGCATATACACATCTTGCAAAGCAGTTAGGGAGTGTATATGTGGAAAAATATATTTTTTTGGCTCTTGATTTATCAAAAAGGGGTTGATAAGTCTGCATATGGAAATGGAAAAAGGCCCTCTATGCAAGATAGCAATGGTGAGGAAAATCTTTCTATAACATATACAAACTTATTGATCCTTCCTTGGACCGGCTCATCATTGACCGAAGTTTCCAATTCACAGAAAGTGTCTCACATGTACCTCAGCAACCACATGCAGACACCTTCATTGTTCCACCTGTCTGAGACGATGAGCATGCACATGCCGACTTTTCTTCAGATGATAGTTCTGATTCATAGGAATTAGATGATCCAGATACAGAGTCAGTACAGTTAGATGCAGAGTCAGAGCATCCAGATGCAGATGTAGAGCCAGAGAAAAGGCCCAAGTGGGCACAAACTACTCTTCAGGATGCAGGGGATATTGTTGGTGATCTAGTCGATACTAGGAGGACTCGATCTGATTTCGAGGATCCTACTCTTGCACTCATTTCCACTGAACCATTTCCCTCTAGGCATATTTTCTTGGTTCAGTCTTTAGATCCATAGTCTTATGGCGAGGCTGCTGGAAATCCATTTTGGGAATCCACCATGCATAAGGAGTACAACTCCCTCCTCGAGAACCAAACTTGGAATTTGGTTCCCCTTCATTCTGGAAGGAAACTTTTCAGATGCATATGGGTATACAGGACCAAGAGTGTAGTGGATGGACAGATTAGTAGATATAAATCCATGCTTGTTGCCAAAGGCTTTCAGCAGGTGCATGGCATTGACTATGATGAGACCTTCACTCTAGTAGCGAATATGGATTCCATACATTTGGCACTTGCCATTGCGGTGACCAAGGGATGGGAGTTCCATCATATGGACGTGAAGAATGCATTTCTTCACAGTGATCTCTCTGAGGAGATATATATGGAGCAGCCCCAGGGATTTATGTAGGATTCATCTTTGGTTTGTCGACTGAAGAAATCTATTTATGGCCTCAAGCAAGATCCAAGGGCATGGTATGCCAATATGGAATCCTACCTGCTGTCACTTAATGTTGTACATTGTAAATCAAACCCGAATGTCTACATGCTCACGATGGATGATTCACTTCCGGTCTTAGTTCTTTATGTTGATGATTGGTTGATCACTGATTTCTTGACTTCAGCGATTGTTGTAGTCAAGAGGATTTTGCATGATATATTTTTTATGACGGACATGGGTCCTCTACACTTCTTACTTGGACTCGAGATCAGTCAAGATGCATCAGGCATAAAATTGTCTGAGGCCAAGTGTTGGGCCCAAGATATGATCACTTTTATGAAAATTATTATACACTTTTTCCACATGTACTACATATGCGTTTTTCATCTTTTAATGGAGCTTTTTGAAGAATTTTATGATAAAACGATATGATTGGCATAAAGTACGTGTAATTCATGTTTAATGATATAATCAAGTGTAATTCATCATGTTTTATGATTTGCAAGAGCTAATTCACATTTTTCTGGTGTTACAGAGCAAAAACGCACTACGTTTCTAGTTCTGACACTTGATCCAGCACTCATTCTGGCACTCGTTCCAACACTCGATCCGACACTCCGTCCAACACCTCTTCCTGCACAAAAACGGAGGGTGATTTGGTGGTTATGGTATTGGCGGCCAGTGGGGGGGAAATAAGAGACATGGGTTTTGTTCATGCTTATCCCCTCCAACTGCTAAACTCTTGACAACTCGATTTTGGGTTGTTATGGTGGGTGATTATTGGCTAGCTCTGTTTCGGCAATTAGGGAACCATTAATGAAATTTACCAATTTTAGAAGTGGTTCGAACCTCCTGTGGTCGACCACTTGGTCTGTAAACATTATAAATTCCATCGTTGTGGTCAGATAATTGTTAAGCAGTAGAAGAAGTCATGTGTTAGAGCCAAAAACGATTTTGGCTCTGTTTTTGCATTTTTCAATTGCCAGAATTGTACAAAACTGTGTTTATGTGTTTTAATGGTGAATTCCTTTTGTTGAGATCGTGGTGTTCTTTTAGGGAGTGACCACGACTTGATGGGGGGCCCACCAGCAATCTGGTAACTCTTCCATGTGTTGTTTGTACATTTCATAGCTTAGACATCTTTCTTTTTCATTTCATGTACATGTATTGCTATCTTTATTCTGTTATATAATTTGTTGTTGTAGCTTAATGAATTGGTTCTTTTGCAGGTTAGTATAAAGGCATGTGTTAATATGCATTGATTTCATAGATAGAGATGAATTTGCAAATTCATCTACTAACCCCGTGTGCAAGTAGATATTAGATTACATTTTATTCATGCTTTTGAAATTTGATTTAAAATAAGAATTAAAATAGAGTAGAACGGAGTTTTAGTTTATGTTTTCTTTAACCAAGGCTTCGGTCTATGGATAGGGTTTGTTTCAGTTTTTATTGCCTATTCAATTGTTAATTAGATTTTGCTTAGTTAGTTGTTGATTAATGTATTCATCAGTTTACTTTGTCCTGCTTTAATTTGTGTTTTAAGCATTTTCCTTATTACATTTTGAATTGTTAAGATAGAGCTAGTTTAGTTTATGTTATGTAATTTCTTGCGTAGAATTAGATTGCAATTGTAGTTCTTAGTTAATGAATGAGTTTAAGTATGAATTTTTCTTATTTAGAATAGAAGTATAATGATGATCTCGTTATGTTGTTGATGGTTAATAAATGAACATGCAGTGTATATAATATTTTTTTTGTCTTCACAGTAAACTTAGAGTTTTTATTGTGTTTTTAGTGCATATATAACACCCATATATAACTCTAAGTTTATTGTGTTTTTAGTGCATATATTCGATTACATTTTATTCATGCTTTTGAAATTTGATTTAAAATAAGAATTAAAACAGAGTGTTGAAAAGTCAACAAGAAACATGTGTCTAATTTAGTTTTCACTTAATTAAATTAGAGAATAAATATTAATCTATTATCTCATTCATAACTGAGTGATTTGGAATTGTAACAGAATTATAAGTGTAGTCAAGTGAGTTAATATCAGTTGTACTAGTTGTAACTAAACATGCACTAGTGAGAGTTCAGTTAATCAGTGAACTCACATGAAACTGAAGATTCGCCACGGTTAACTACATGCATGTCAGTTCCAATGGAGATCCAGTTGAGATAACAGGTGAAAGGGACAGTTGGCTATCAGTTGTGATTTGATCACACATGCATTGGATATGCTTATGAGCATGTGCAAACTAGGCAATTGCATTCATTTGATTCATTGTGAGAATTCGGATTGCAGAGTTTGTGTAGAGGAGGCAGGTTGTCTGGACACAGGAATTGGCACATGTATTTGCTAATTTGTGTATGACAGTGTGAGACGATTGTATTGTACTGAGAGCTCTTGGATTAGAGTTTTGTATGAGATTGTTTCATGGTTCATGATATACATAATATATGATAGTGGGGTTTTTAGCTTTACACTTTCCCGGTAAAACTTTTGTGTTGTGTGTTATTGATATTTCACTTTGTGCATTGTGGTTGTGATCGTGGTTTAATTGCTTCCGCAATAATAATAGTAGACACAATTTTGTATTTAATAAGTGGTGGAAATTGTTAGATCAGGAGAATCGCAGGAATACATTAATTTGTATTGAAATTTCTACACAGAGTAGAACGAAGTTTTAGTTTATGTTTTCTTTAACCAAGGCTTCGGTGGATGGATAGGGTTAGTTTCAGTTTTTATTGCCTATTCAATTGTTAATTAGATTTTGCTTGATTAGTTGTTGATTAATTTATTCATCAGTTTACTTTGTCATGCTTTAATTTTTGTTTTAAGCATTTTCCTTATTACATTTTGAATTGTTAAGATAGAGCTAGTTTAGTTTATGTTATGTAATTTCTTTCGTAGAATTAGATTGCAATTGTAGTTCTTAGTTAATGAATGAGTTTAAGTATGAATTTTTTTTATGTAGAATAGAAGTATAATGATGATCTCGTTATGTTGTTGATGGTTAATAAATGAACATGCAGTGTATTTAATATTGTTTTTGTCTTCACAATAAACTTAGAGTTTTAACTGTGTTTTTAGTGCATATATAACACCCATCACCAAGTATGCATTGTTGATGATTGTAGCTATGTGAGACATTATCCATGACACAAACTTGAGAGAGAGCCCCATGATAGGGGTCTGTGTTTCCTATCTAAGATAGAGATGGAACGTAGAGATGGCCTCCTCCTTAAAGAGAGTTGAGAAGAACTCTAGATGATTCTCTTGTGTAACACAATGGGAAAGGAGATCTATAGAGTTGGACATGCCTGTGGTTGAGCACAAGGTGAACGTCTGAAATCCCAAAGTGTTGGGTGCATCGTCATGAGACATGTAACATCCCCAAAAATGAAGAAAATAAAAATATTTTTAGAATTTAAATTGCTGGAAATTTATTTCCGTTTTTAGTAAATTCGAAATTGGAAAATTTTTGCCATTTATGGCAATTCCAAATTTCGAATTTTATAATTGTATTAAATGATTTTTGACTGTTGGGTAGAGATCTGATTTGTCCCAACTAACTGTTTGACTATGACACTTGTATGAAAAAATAAAATATTTATATTTATTGCAGGGGGCAAAGGAGACAGCCATGTTAAATTTAGCTGACCATGACTCCATGAGAGGGGAACATGTTGGAACTACCTCTAGGCTGATTTTTACAAGTGGAAAATCAGTGAATTGGCCATTGGTAGCCCCTGCAAATTAGGGATTTAGAAAGCTGCGAAAATTCCCAAAGGAGGGAAAAAGACCTAGGCAAATTGATAAATAAGAATATGTGAGGAGGCAGGACGCTACTAAGTATGCTAGAAAGGAAAACTATTGATTTTTGTTTCTTGTTGTTATGAACACTGAATGAGTGTAAGGCAAGGGGAACTATCATTTTGAAGGACATTGTTGAAGAGGGATTTCCAAGTTTGCCCTCATGGACTCATGGTCAGGATAGGGGGTGAACCGTGCAAGTGATCTTGGCTGCTCGGTTCTATGGTTGGGAGGAACGTGGTTGTTCCCTTTGTTTTTTTGTGAGTTCAGTTTAGATATGCTATTCTAACCCCTATCTATCTGAATGCTTTTATATATATGGTACTGTACATGTTAAAT
The DNA here is from genome assembly GCA_000966675.3 of Picea glauca. Classification (NCBI taxonomy): domain Eukaryota; kingdom Viridiplantae; phylum Streptophyta; class Pinopsida; order Pinales; family Pinaceae; genus Picea; species Picea glauca. The sequence continues at coordinate 106,903 of JZKD02S1617433.1, forward strand.
CTATAGTGAAGTGGTTCCTAGTATCTGTTTTAATGATCATATAATTGTTGTGTGTTATCTATTGTACCAAATTTCAATATTTATGTCTCTGTGGGGTAAATTGGTTACATATATAGTGAAATCCCTAAATTTAGCATGCATTCATAAAACTAGAAAAAGGTTGTTCGATGACTACAGTCTACAGCTATCTTCTCAATTAAATCTATTGAACAAAAGAAAATTGAATTGCTTGCATAATGTATTTGTAGCCAAGCGTACCAATTTCTATGGCGAAATTATATTTCCTGTAGATGACTATAGTATACAGTGAACCTCCACTAGTAAGTATACAAGTTCAAACTATAAGCAAATATACCCTGCAACACTGAGATTATATTCGATATGCATGTAGACTTGTATAGGTATAATATGAATAGAGATACATTATATAATGGGTAATCTTTATAAATGATACAGTGACGCTGAAGTAAATTGACTATAACAGAGTCGGGTACTATATATTTATAAATGAACATATTTGTAGGAAAGTAGTCCAACAAACTCCATAGACCCCAATACAAAAAAGTTGGAGCATAGGTACTTTGGTATGGTTTAGTAGTTTTGGCGTAGGAACAAACTGTCTTAATTCTGGTGAGGAGATCAATAAAATGATTGATTAATGGCTGAAGTAGGAACAAGAGTTAAGTATTAATCGCATAGTGTAGATACAGTACAATGTGTTAATTCAGGACAAATGGGATATACACTATGAACGAGTAAAGTAATCATATGAGAGAAAAACAATTATGAATGGGAAAAACGAGTCTCAGGTTTTTACCTACCATTAATATTTTTATATCAGAAATTAAGTGCCGAACTTAAACAAAAACTTGGAAGTTTTGAATACAATCGCATAGTACCAATGGGAACGAACCTCCCTTAAACACAACACTTCTGTGCTAGTCGTAGGTTTAATACCGTGCATAGTTAAATCATATCGAGACGACGGTGTAATTAATTCTGGGAAATTAACTAGAACAATTCAAGAAAAGAATTCAACTCTATTTGACAAACCGAACTTTTAGAAATATAGAAGAGGATGTTACAACACAGAAATGTCAGTTATGAATCATGTTACTTCAATAATATCCACAGTAAATAAACCCCAATACATTGTTCATAATCATTTAAGGGAAAACGGATGTCTAGATATCACGAATCCAACCAGGCGCAAGCTTGGTGTACTTTCAAAGTACCGGTCTTTAATACAAATTAGGGTGTACCCTTAAAAACAACTAATATAGAACTGGGAAATGAAAGATCTTCAAAGTATTAAGAATGAGACGTAGCCTTCATCATCGGTGCATGTAACTCATAATAACTTAGACGGAGGGGCTTTGTAGTTGGAACCCGAGTACCTCTTGAGAGAGTGAAGAGGGCATTCCCCTACCACAACGTGATCACACCCTGCACGAATAAGGTGAAACATTAAAAAAAAAATATCCGACAACAATAACATAATCTCTTTTTTTTAGAACAGAACGTAATGAGAAAGAAGTCAATGATGAACTTAACTGTAACAGAGGATTTTATACCCTTCGCCATTGTGCCAAACCATGTGCCTCCCAGACCAAAAGGGGGAGAGGAGTTTGTGCCTACCTAATGGGTACCCTCGCATATCAAAGGGGCCCACCATTAGTGATGAGTACCAGTATTTTAACCCAAGGAAATCATAAACAGGGACAACATGCGTTTATTGAGCATAAAGCAATAGTAAATATCAATCCAATGTAATAGTCTAAATATAAACAGAAAGGATTAAACCACCTCTGGACATTAGAATGACACCTATAATCGGTATAATAACATCGGTGAACCTAATGTTTAAACACAGAAATTTTTCAAGATCAATACGGTACCGAGAGGTTTATTACACACCCATGCAAGGAACAACCCGGTTATAAACTCTACCAACTAGGAATTAACCGACGGATGAAGCCAGACATAATACAATTAAGAAAATAAATAAAAATAAATATCTCGGATGCATGTTTACAACAGATATCGGGATGAGACCTTCCACAAGAGGAAGATGACTCGGTCTCGATAGGAAAGCCAATACAGAGAGGAGATAAACTGTGAAAAACCCTAAACCCTGCTAGAGCACCCCTGATTTTCCCTTTTCTATATTAACATCGATATAAAACAAGAATGCTACCAAGGATTTGTCCGTGAACTGGAGTTTACATAAACTACTTGATGAGATAGAAAGGCTTTAATGAAAAATGATAGGAACAACCAAGTCGACTTACCTCACACAGTGTTGTTCGTCGAGGAGCTTGCTGCCAAGAACTCTCCCACCTGGAACAAGGTCCAATTTCACAAAAGCATGACCACGATGCTAAGATGGAAAACTAAAATAGAGTTTAGTCTGGTGCGTTCCATTTTCCTTCACCAATCCAAGACTGGAATGAAATGAAATCCATGGGATACCCTTTCATATGGAGTAATCGAGGTGGGTGGGAATCGTACCTGGCCATGTGAATACATGGTGAGTGCTGACATTTCATTGGGGCACGACGGTCGAAATATGAAACGATTAGACTTATCTCAGAGCACCTTAAATGTTGCAAACAAGCCTTTAAGATGGGAGGGTTCTGACTTGTATCATTTACTCAAAAAATTAATGCCGAGGAACCCGGATGGCCTACTTAGGGCTATTCCTTTTATCACCTTGTTACACCGGTTATACGTTGAACCCACCTACATTTACATTAACCATAACCTAAAATCGATTAGTGAAGTAAAAGGCAAAGGACTATTGTACATTATGATTGATGATTGACTAAAACTTTAAAGACACGGTATCAACTCAAAGTACCCAATAAAAGAACAATAAAAAAAAAAATTATGTAAATTTTGAGGTACATTACAAGACAGAGATTAATATGATGTATTAGCCTCCTCTGAGTAGAGAGTTGATGATGAACTTCAGATGACTCTCCTATGTAATGCAGTGGGAACAGAGATTTATTGAGTGGACGTGCCTGTGGACGAGCACATGTGAACGTGATTGTAGTGGTTGAGCACTAGTGGGTGTATGAGATCCCTTTCTATATTGTTCAAGATTCAGACTTTCTTGTAACCCTAATTGTAATGTAAAGGGTACATGTCGGCACCACCTTAATGTAATTGATAATTAATGTAAAAGATAATTAATCTGGTTAATATTAATTATATTATGAGATAGATAGGTTGGCCCTATTGTGCCAATAGACACTTCTGTTGACAGGTCAATTCTAATATAAGTAAAGGTAAATTCCCCATTGACGAATCATATCTTTTGTGTGAGTTTGGAAATTTCATCAAGTACATATTCTTGGGAAAAGTGTGCACCTCTATTGGGCGCTAGTATTATAGGGTTTGCAAGCACCCTCTTGTGTGCTAGATTTTCTTAATGGTGAAGGTATTTCTCTTGAAGAATATAGAAAAGGATTTGGTTGGGTTTTCTTCCCTTGTTGAGAATGGTTTCCCAGGATACTTCTTGTGTTCTTATGCATGTTGTTTCTTCTTGGGATCTTGGTTGCTACAACATTATTGGTTATGGTTAAGTTAAATGATAAAATGGAATGAACTTCATGCTTAATGTTGGCACAGGGGCAGACCCAGGGTTCAATGCTACAACAACGCACCAAAAAAACTCTAACTACCGGCCCTTTCGGCAACACCTGCGAAGCAGATGAAGTTTCACCCGAGGTAGAGGCAGGGGTGGTTGTAGGACTCATGTGTCTACAACCTTAGCTAGGACACAAATATGTGATTATAACACTTAATAGAGCACTTATCACCGTTATTTCATCATTATCTAACCAATATCTACTCCGCAGAGAAAAAAAAGCATCCCAGCATTGACCCTGATCTAATGCATATAAGCACTTAACAAAGGAATTAGATCAGATCTAGCAGATTAAAGAACAAAGCAAGTTCACAGATGTCAGATATAACATCCAAATTCATTATAAGCACAAAGCATAAGAATATCTATCTATCTATATCAAAGCACTTAACAAATAACACATAAACACATCAGAACATTGCACAGAGCATAATAACAAAGTATTTACGTGGTTCACCCCCACCCTGGAGCTACGGACACCAACTCTTCTTCTTTATTAGCTTCAATCAGTCATCTACATGCACAGAGCCAAAAACCCTTACTCTGCATAAGACAGGAGATCTGTGCATCTTGTTAGATCCTCCTTCCTTGTGTTACATCACAAAGCCCTCCACAGTCTCTTACAATGACTTGCACTTGGATCTGTAAGTATCACTTGTTGTGGAGTCCTTGCTAATGAAAAATTTCTCTTGATTCCATGATTCTCATAAGAGGTAAACTCACCTCATCTATCTGATCTTAAGCCCTTGATTTTTAAATCAATCTCATTTTCAACTAGGGCTTTGAAAGCTTTTAAACTTCTCAAATGATTCATATCTTTCTTTAAGAAATGTAACCCATGTCATTCGTGTCTAATAATCAATAAGAAACATACAATAGTTCTCACATTTTAAATTTTTTGTTCTTGTTGGGCCGCAAAGGTCTATGTGTACAAGTTCCAATGGATTTCATGTTGAGTACTCCTTTGTTTTGAAACTAACTCTCGTCTACTTCCCATGTTGACATGGCTTGAAAATAGTGTCAGTAGGTTTTGAGATCCTTGGCATATCTCTTACTTCTTGCGTCTTGTTTAGGTTTACTAGATTGTCAAAGTTTATATGACCCATCCTTCTATGCCATAACCAACTTTTCCTTCTCCAAGTTATGTTAGATGAATTGCATGGACAAAAATTGTTTACTAAGTTGGATCTTCGTTTAGGATATCATCAAATTAGAATAAGGCAAGAATACATTCTTAAAACAGATTTTAAAACACATGAAGGTCATGATTTTTTGGTTATGCCATTTGGACTTACTAATGCACCTTCAACATTTCAAATCTTGATGAATTTTATTTTCAAGCCCTTCCTTAGAAAATTTGTGTCAGTATTTTTTGATGACATATTAATATACAAAAAATCTTGGGAAGAGCACATACAACATGTTGACAGAGTATTACAACTATTGGAAGATAAACAACTTTATGCAAAGCCTTACAAGTGTTCCTTTGGGGTTCAATAAGTGGAATATTTGGTTCATATTGTATCTCATGAAGTGTAAAAGTGGACCCTAACAAAATTAAATCTATGAGGGAATGGCCAATTCCCAAAACCTTGAAGAAACTTAGAGGATTCTTAGGATCGATGGGCTATTACTACAAGTTTTTCAAGAACTATGGTCAAATAGTAACACCCCTAACAAAATTATTACAGAAGGAATCATTTTCTTGGACCAAAGAAACAATAAAATCTTTTGAAAAACTTAAGGAGGCTATGTGTACAACTCTCGTCTTGGACACACCTGAATTTACAAAAACATTTATTGTAGAGTGTGATTCCTCATGCCATGGAATTGGTGCATTTTTAATGCAAGAAGAAAGGCCCCTTACCTTTGAAAGAAGCCAACTTAAAGGAAAAAACTCAGTCAAATCCATTTATGAAAAAGAAATGTTGGCCATACTACATGCAATTCAGAAATGGCACCCTTACCTAATAGGAAGACACTTCAAAGTAAAAATAGATCATGATAGACCCCCACTAAGATTGGGAACACCAATCTAGTGAACCAACTACTCCTATTGAAGAATCAGAATGACACTTAGTATCCAACATACAAGTTGACTATATATCTAGTAGTATCCAACATACAAGTTGACTATCTATCTAGTATTCATGATTAGGACAATAGGGATGATTAATCGAGAAAAGATCTATTTATGCATGTCATATATCTCACTATTTCTTTAAAGTAAGGGTGAGCCTTCACTTTTTGGATCGGATTCATTTTCCCACTCTCCTTTTCCATCTCTAGCAATCCAACATAGAGATTGAAGTACTTCTTGGAGCAACGATTATCTTCAAAAGAGCAACAAAAATGGGTTTCATAGATGTTAGGTTATGACTTTGAAATTATCTATAAAAAGGAAAACATAATGTTGTGGTAGATGCCCTTTCAAGGAAAGAAGAAGAAACAAAAGGTTCACTATGTGTTATTTCTATTCTATAATCTAATTGGGTGTAATAAGTAAGGATAGAACAGAAGAGAGATCAAGAGGTATCCAAGATCATTCAACAACTACAAGAGGACCCCAGTTTATTAGATAATTTTGTATGGAAGAATGATTTGCTATGGTATCATGATTTCCTATATTTATGTAAGAATTTCCAATTCAAACAAAAATTCCTTCTAGAATTTCACGCTTCTCCTAAAGAAGGACATTCAAGACTCTTGAAAATGTACCATAGGATCAAGAAGGATTTTTTTTCTAGGAAGGTATTAAAATTGATGTTCAAAAGTTTGTGTTTGAATGCTTGGTTTGGAAACAAAATAAGGGAGAGACAATCAAGACGTCGGGTCTCCTACAACCATTATCTATACCAAGTCAAGGTTGGGAAGAAATTTCAATGGATTTTATTATAGGTTTACCCAAATTTGAAGGAAAGGTTGTCATTATGGTAGTAGTGGATCAATTGACAAATTATGCCGATTTTTTTCTCTCTTTCTCATCCTTTTAAAGCAAGTACAATAGTCGTAGCATTCATGGAAACAATTCAAAATCTACATGGAGTCCCCAAGATTATTGTAAGTTACAGAGATCCAATTTTCACTGTAAATTTTTGGAATGAATTATTTTCTTGTTTGGGTACTTAATTGGCTCACAACTCATCTTATCATCCTCAATACGATGGGAAAATTGAGATTGTGAATAAATGTCTAGAAGGATATCTTCGTTGTTTTTCATCTAATAGACAAACACAATGGGTTAAGGGGTTTCCCTTGGTGGAATGGTGGTACAACACAACCTTCCATACTTCATCAAAAATGTCCCCATTTATGACACTTCATGGGTATTTCTATCGCACAATTTGTACTCTAATAGTAGGAAAGGTTAAAGAAGAGAAAATTGGTGTAACTGGAGACTAATCCTATCTCTGTCACCTCAATAGGATGTCTCTTTATATTTAGGGTGGTAGGCCTAGGGGAGATGTCCTCGATGACCTGGGTTTTTGAGAAGGCAAAGTGAAAATAGTTAGGTAAAGGTCCCCTCTCACAAGTCACCACCGATCAGAAAATCTGGTTTAAATAACCAATGAAGAGATAATATGCCAGAAGTGTACCTACCCAAAACAAAGCAATAGGAAAACTATATATTTGCAAGAGAACTTGTTGGTTAGCACTTCATAAAACCATTGAATTTCTTAAATAAAGAAATTTGCTGAATATAATGAAGTAAACATAAATCTTATAACAACAATGTTTTATAGAGCAATACTTTACATAAAATGTCTTGAAACTAGCTTCAAAATGACTGAAAACCATTAACCATTGAAGTCATAATATTAGCATTTGACAGAAGCATATAAGACAAAGTATAATTCATCCTTTACAATTGCTTTATGAGATTTTAATGTTTCATTTAATGGCTGTAACTTACTTTAGTAACATCAGCAAGTAGGTTAGTAGATCAAGCTATTCTAGGGTTAGAATGTGTTAGTAGGTTCTTCAAAGAGTAGGTTTTTAAGGTTGTATTGATCAATCACTCAATGGAGGACTTACACTAGTGCTTTCTTAGGGAAAATGGAGTCAATAAAGTGGCAGCAAATGTTGAATAAAAAGGATGATAATAGAAGAGCCAAAGACAAGAGGGGTTGATGAATGAAGTGTTGGTAAGCCAAGGCTTCAACCACCAAACCCTAGGGGAACATTGCTACTAAGGTGTACGTAACCCTAGGCCTTAGTATCTTTTCCCCCCTCTTTAACTCAAAGATGAAGCAAGCGACGACTAAGATGAAGCAACAAGTGCTAGGGTGTTGCAATGGCAAGGCCCTTAGCAAGGGCTTCAAGAAAAATGGCTCCTTGGCACAATCTAGTAGGTGGATAGAAATTGAGATAAGGACAATAACATGTGCTTAATATCCTAGGGTTTTAAGCTAGAAATTTCATAATCTTAGAAAAAATCAAAGTAAAGATACTATAACCATTCAAAAGAAAGAAGAATTGAAGAATTTTACTTACATTCACCAAGAATAATCTAGCATATCACCTAGTTGTAGACTTTCCACCAAGAAAATGCCCAAAAACACCAATATTAGCCTTCCTTCAACAAGTGCGCACTAAATTTCAGTCACAAAACCCTAAGTAGGGCGCAAATTTTAGACATCACAAGTGTGAATGAAAGATCATAAAAAATAAGAGGCAATTTCCCCTTATTTATACAATACCAAAGACCAAAATTAGGTCAAAAAGGCCGACATGACCAGTTACAAATAATAACCAGTTTTTACATTAAATGTCATAATTAGACCCTAAATCAAGTTGTTAAGGTGATGTAATGCCCCTTTAGGGTGACGTTAGGCCCTTTTTGGGCAATGCTAGCCTCCTGGATCAAAACGTTAGGCCTTCTTGGGCCTCAGGAGCCTACCACACGTTCCACTTGGCACACAACTGCCTCCAAAACCTCCCAAAACATTGGATGATGTCATGGGTGACCTGGGTGACATCATGAGCCTTCCAAGGCCTACATCATGATGGAAAGGGCACAACCCCCCTGGGTCTAGGTTGGCCAGGTTGCTCCTGGTGTAATGTCCTCCTCTCTCTCTGATGCAATCCTTTGATCTGTCTCTGCCCCCTGTTGGGATCTCAACATCCATCTGGTGGGATTTTATCCCCATGGAGGTCTGAACTAATCATCTCCCCATGTGTGCCTATCCATCGGGGTACTTGTCCATTGGGTGTGGCCTTGCAACATCAACAGATACGCCCTCCATGGGCTCATAAGTCACAGGGATCATAGAAATGTCAATCACATCTAATCATCAATTTTATTAAACATGTGCATAAAACCCCCTTTACTCGGACAAGTGTTCACAGACATTATACTAATCTACAAGCCAAGTTTGGAGGAAACGTTGGGACGCTCTATTAGGCTAATGCTCATTGGATGTGGAATGTTTCCAGGAGAAGTCAAATGTTAGGGTCCTAACTCGCACATAGGTAGAACAATATATTCGGATGTAATAAAGGTCAATATTAATAAGGTCTTTCAATAAAATAGAATAAGGTAGATGTAAGAAGACCTAATAGAAGTTTCCGCTTCTAGATGGATCTTCCTCTAGATGCTTCTTTTTAGTATAAATAGGATTTGAGAGTATGAGAACCCTAGCTTGGGGATTATTGTAATAGAGATATTCTCAACTGGAGGTTGCCCCCTCAAAGAGGCCCGTGAACATTGCTTTCAGATTCAAATTGTTATTTCTGTTGTTATTCTTATATCATTTCAGTGTTATTGTGGTGAATGTTCTAGTTATATTGTTGTTATTCTGCCATTACTAGCATTTTATTTCTGTTCTGCATACATTTTATATCTGGTATATTACATCGAATCTAGGCCATGTGATTGGATGAGATGGTAAGGGGTGTCTGAGCAAGGGGTGTAGTGATAGCAGGGGAATGTATGGCTTACCTGTGGGTGCCTCTGAAGAGGGTGAGTTGCATCTGTCATGGATGAAAATGTTTCCAAGCCCATTCATGTCTTTTATCTTAATTCTTATTGATTTTTCTTTCAAGAGGCTAGTTAGGGGACACTGCCTTAGCGTGGTGACCAGTGGTGGAAATGTTACCCACAAGCATTTCATGGAAATGAGAAGGTTGTATCATGATGAGACCCCCTTTCTCTTTTCTATGCCACCAAGAGCCACTACCCTAGCATGGTGACCAGTTGTTGGTAGTTTCATACCGCTACATGCCCATGGACCTAATAGGTTGGCTCATGATGAGACCCCCTATCCTCTAACTAGGTCTTGTTTTATTATTTTTATGGGTACCTCTGTTTCTTTCTGAGAATATTTGTATTCCTTTCTCAGGGATCCCTGGGTGAAGCATCTCAAGGTTTCATTATTTTTTCTTTTATATTTTTCCATCTACTTTTACCCTCTGGGCCTTTATCCCCTTCTTCCCACAAGGTAAGGTACAACAATTAGATATTTGGCCAACCCAATTCTCGGACTAATGTAATGAGATGTATGAGCAAGAAAAAGATCAAAAGTGATAAGTATGGTGGGAGCGGAAGATGGCCTTTCATGGATCCCCCCAGTGAAAACTGAAAACCTATGGGTACCATCTTACTAGGGCATCCTTTCATTCCCCCCAGGTGTGGTCAAGTGGAAAATCATAAGATCTAAGCACATGTTAGAAGCAAAAAGAATTAAATGCACATATTCAAAGATTTTGAGGATCAGAGTGACACATACCATGATACCTGAACTCATTACCTCATGGAGAAAGATCCATCTTTGTTGCAAGACTAGGCCGAGGTGATGGATGTTGTTGTTGCTGACAAAGTGGATTCATTGAAGAATGAAAGGATGGGCCCTCTAGGACCATGCTCAAGTCGATATGGCTCTCGGTACTCTATGTCCAAGACCTGTGGGCCTTGAGACGTAATCTCCTTATTTATCCATAGGTTAGTGGATAACATCTGTCTCCAATTCGGGGACATATGCTCACTATAGAGTGCATGAGAACCTCAGCATCTCTGGCACAACCTGTGACCTGCTTGATCTCAAAAAAATATTGGTAGAAATCATTTGGGGTGGTGATATCAGCCCCGGCTGATATATATATAATACAAAATGTGAAAACACGCATATGTACAAATGGGAATACAAACTAATCTAGCATGAAATGCAAATGGTATATCAATGAATGCAAATTCCTACTTACCTACACTTACATGTGAATTCAAATCTCCACCCCCTGATGGGGTTTGAGGAGGTGCCCGCTAACTGGTAATGGATGCCTTCTTCCTTCCAATGTGGATAAATAATAGGCATCATTGACCAAATTCATTCCAACTCTGAAGGGTCCATGCCAAAACTGTGCATTTTCCTTGACATTAGTAGGCCCTCCCTTCTTTGTGTCCCACATCCAAATTGTATCTCCCTCATTGTAATCCTTGGTCTTGAATCTGGTTGTTTCTTGTACAACCCTGGTGTATTGTCTTGAGGAAGGAGGGTGGGGTTCTATTATGAAGACTTATTGTTGGGATGTCTTGATCAACATGTCATCTTCTCCTTTATTTAATAAGTTGGCAGTCCCAACATCTTTGTCCTTGTATTTTTCTAGGAGTTGTTGATACTCTTCCTTCTTTGGTCATTGTATTTGATCGAAGTCTTCCTCTAAAGAGAAAGGAAAATCATCAAAGGAAAATATAGGAAGACTTTCTTTGGTTGGCTCATGTGTTTTACTAGTTCTGATATCATTCCCTTCCCATTTGATGAATCCAACTCCTTTCCTTCTAAACCTCATCAAATAGTCATCTTCTTGTGTAGAAGAATAATCATCCAAGTCTTCAAAGATGTCAGATGCATCATCAAGATAATCACCCCAATTTGTATCTCTTTCTTGCTCCATAAGGATGGGGAGGGGTCTCACCAAAGCACTATCTCTTATGTATGTTTCGTTCAAATGCCACACCTCATCATTACCTAGTGCAATATTGTTCTCGTGATTTCTAGGAATATTCTGGTCACATTTTTCCATACTAATATTGTCTTCTTCTGTCGAGGGAAGGGTGGGCCAACCTTGAAATAAGCATGAATCTACTGAGTTATAATCACTATGTCCCTGAAAGGGGGTTTGATCATTTTTCTCAAAATGTCCAGTTTGTAATAGGGTGGAAGTTTCTTCGAATGATAGTTGGTCATATGGGATTTGTCTTGTCAAAGAAGGGGTTTCCAACATTTCACGAATCCTTTTAACCTTTTGTAGGATATAGGCCATACTAGTTCTCATGTTGGTTCTATTATTGTCATGTTTTGGGAATTGTTGGGGTTTGTTGCTAGTATACACATGGGGCTCTTCAAGATTTACCCTTGAGTTCTCATTTGTTTGGCTAAAGTATTCAATCCTAAGCTTCCTCATGTCTTGATTTTCTTGGGTTTGATTTGGTGTGAACAAGACCGTGAATATGGAATCTAAAAAATTAGGTTTCTCATTAGTAGCCTTTGGGTGATATCGTTCAAGATGAGAGTTCTTGCATGACCAAGGTTTAGGATCATTTTCTTGTCTTGCAACATTTTGTAGGTCCAAAGTGTTCAGATAAATTTTTTCTCTTGGAGCATGTGATTCTATTGTTTAAGGAGGTATCATATAAAGTGGATTTTGGATTTGTGATAGTGACCTTTCTAGTTGAGTGATTCTTTCAGAGATACTTAGATCCTTAGAGGGTTCATGTTGTTTTGAAAATTTTAAGGCATCTTTCATGTTTGAGAAACATGTGCTCCATTTCCTATGGAAAGTATTGTTTTCTACCTCTAGAATCTTTGGGAGGTCATGCTCTAGTCGTCCCATGATTTCCTTATTTATCTCCTAGATGTCATCATTGTTGAAAAAATTGACATGATAGATGGCACCACCGAACTTAAGATTCTCTTAAGTCTCGACGACAACATTTTGAGCTTATTCTAGGGTTGTAGTTAATCAATCCTTGAGGGTAAATTGTAAATTTCCTTCAAAGGAGTTAAGGTAATGTTGGAGAACAACGATATTTTGAAGAAAATCGAGCTGAAGTTTGTTAATGAGAGTGTTGAACCTATCATTGAATTCCCTAACGTCTTCGTCTGTTTGTTTTCAAACTTTGAGGAATTGAGAGAAAAAGGAGGCCATACATTATTTTTCACACCACATTTCCTTAAACGCTCGTTCAAGATATTCAGGGGTTTTGATGTTTCCATTTGGGAGACCATTAATCCAACCTATGGCACTCCCAATGAGTGAGCTTGCAAAGAGCCTCATAAAGACATTAGGGTGTTCCTATTCAGATTGGTGAAATTCAAACCCTTCACAAAACTTGATCCAATCTGAGTTCCCATAGGATCCCCCTTCTCCTGAAAACCTAGGTATCCAGGAGTCAACCTTCTTAGGTAGATCATGTAATTCCCCTTGGGTGTTAGCTAAGTCCAAAGAGCCAAAGAGTTCTTTGTGATACCATTTAGGAGGACTTACAGTGGTAACAATATTTACAAGGGTAATAGGGATTGCAATACTAGAAGGGAGTGTGTACTGACGCCCACTACGGGTCGCCATTTGTAGAGTCGCCAGATAATTTTTTTGAAATTATCAAAGAAATAAGGGAATCACCCTTAGTGGAGTCGCCAAGTAAGCTTGTAAGAAAATTTCTTTGGATAAAAGCTTACCGAAAAAAGTGTCGTTTGAGGAATATTGACTCAATGTTCTCCGACAACGGTGCCAAAATGTTATCGCACAATTTGTACTTTGATAGTAGGAAAGGTTAAAGAAGAGAAAATTGGTGTAATTGGAGACTAATCCTATAATTGTCACCTCAATAGGATGTCTCTTTCTATTTAGGGTGGTAGGCCCAGGGGAGATGTCCCCGGTGACCTAGGGTTTTGAGAAGGAAAAGTGAAAATAGCTAGGTAAAGGTCCCCTCTCACAAGTCACCACCGATCAGAAAGTATTGTTTAAATAACCAATGAAGAGATAATATGCCAAAAGTGTACCTGACCGGAACAAAGCAACAGGAAAACTATATATTTGCAAGACAACTTGTTGGTTAGCACTTCATAAAACCATTGAATTTCTTAAATAAAGTAATTTTTTTGAATATGATGAAGTAAACAGAAATCTTATAACAACAATGTTTTATAGAGCAATACTTCACCTAAAATGTCTTGAAACTAGCTTCAAAATGACTAAAAACCATTAACCATTGAAGTCACATTATTAGCATTTGACATAAGCATATAAGACAAAGAATAATTCGGCCTTTACAATTGCTTTATGAGCTTTTAATGCTGCATTTAATGGTTGCAACTTACTTTAGTAAAAACAACAAGTAGGTTAGTAGATCAAGCTATTCTAGGGTTATAAAGTGTTAGTAGGTTGTTCAAAGAGTAGGTTTTGAAGGTTGTGTTGATCAATCACTCAATGGAGGACTTAGACTAGTGATTTCTTAGGGAAAATGGAGTCAACAAAGTGGCAGAAAATGTTGAAGAAAAATGATTATAATAGGAGAGACAAAAACAAGAGGGGTTGATGAATGAAGTTTTGGTAATCCAAGGCTTCAACCACCAAACCCTAGGGGAAAATGACTACTAAGGTGTAGGTAACCCTAGGCCTTAGTAGATTTTCCTCCCTCTTTAACTCAAATATGAAGCAAGTGATGGCTAAGATGAAGCAACAAGTGCTAGGGTGTTTCAATGGCAAGGCCCTTAGCAATGGCATCAAGAAAAATGACTTCTTGGCACAATATAGTAGGTGGATAGTGTTGAGCACTCAACACACCCTAAAAATCCTATGTCAATTTTTACTTTTTGGGTACCACTTGATATTTTGCACTGTCTAATTTGACTCCATTGTGAAAAATGTTGCCTTTGCTTATCAGCTTGACTCTCATTAAGTCCTTCAAAGTTTGCTTGAATTTATGAAAACTCATGACTTAAAAGACTTAACTTTTAAATAAAGAATCAACAGCCAAAACGTTTCACCCGACGAGCCCATATTCGGCATCAAAAGGAATTAAAAGATGAATGAAAATCACTCGAAAAAATCACAGTCACCAAGCGTCGATCTTCTCTAGCATCGGAAAAAGGAAGTTTTCTTTTGCGACAAGAATCACACAAGGATATCGCCGATAACCGATCCCCTTTGGCATCGATAAAAGGTGAAGAGAGTAAACGTTAACAAAGAGAGAAATGATATCACTGATAGCTGATACCCGACGTGCTTAGCGAAATTGAAAGAAGACCAAATCAAACTACACTAAAAAAAAATCTTCAATCGTCGACTCCCGAAACGTTTCGACATCGGGAATTTTGAGGAAACCAATCCACGGGAAAACTAGTGATAGGTTTTTCTCTGATCGTTGATCCCCAATACGTTGTCGGCATCGGATATTCCAGGTTCATGTTTGAATGTGCAACTTAAAAAAATCCTCGAACCCAATTAATACGCACGGATTAGGATTTTGTCCTCATTTTTGAATTGGATAACCTTACGATCTAAGCTTACCCCAAAGTCATTTTTTGTTTCCCAAGGTCCACGTCACACCCAGAGTCAATTTTGTCATGACAGCACCAAATGATGAAATCAATCGGTGACAGATTCTTTCTTTCTTTTTTTAAGAACATGAAAAATACATACGCAAAGAAAAGAGACAATACATCCAACTGCTACAACTAGAATCCTTTCATCAAAAGTTTCAGGACTTTTTCATTAGAATGAGCTCAAATTACATACAATAGACATTGTCTACACTATTTGGCCAGGTGAGAATTTCTTCAAAACTGACAAGAATGGCGCCACGTCTAAGAATACAAAAATAGAGTTAGTTAATCATCTTTCTTTTACGCACTAGCAAGGTCCTTATAGACTTTCTACCTGGCTATTTCGCGTTCTCTAAGAAATTTCGAATTATGTTCTTCCGACATTCTTTGTGCTTCACTCAGCTACACGATAGTATCTTGTGCTTCCGAGAGATGTCTCTTGAGCCACATCACGTTACCTTCGCGGCCTTGTGATGCCGACACCTTAAGGGTCTTTGCCACCAACTGTCGTCTTAATTCTTTGTTTTCTTGGTAGAGTTCGGCAATGGCGAGTTGTTCCTATTTTAGATGTTGAGTCGGCTCTCAAACGTTAGTGCCTGTGGCATCTATCCTCCTCATTTTTCTCTCTCTTTCCTGACTTGTTCCTTTGGCATCTCTAACCGAATAGCATGCATAATTAATTCCTCGACAACCGATCTTGCGCACGGCTCGCTTAAGACTTGGGTTTCCCCAGCTTCCTTGTTATTCCTTGGCTTGCCCCTTCTCTGGGGTATCCACTGTTGGGGAGGCATGTATTCCAACATATTTCCTTCTAGCACGACTTCTTTCACTTTAAACTTCATGAGGTGTGATGTCACCTTTTTCGTGCATAGATGTGATTCCCCCTTTGAAACCTAGGGGGTGCCCGTTGCGAGTAAGAATGAATCCCAGTCTCTTTGGGGCTTAGGCCTAGCGCTTTTTATGCTTTGCGTTCCTCTTCTTATATTGTGGGAGGTTCCCATGGTGCAACACATAGCTATCTTATACATGAGGGATTTGGAGAGGGCATGAGGAAGAAAAACTTGGTCAACCTGGGCTCGCGAGACGAAATACCAACAATGCATAAGCTCAACTGGTGAGTAGAATGCATGCAGAACATCCAGAATTTATAACTGAGCACCAGGTGGAAATGTGTCGGGGAACACTGAATTCATGACAACTGGATGTTTTGAAGTGAACTGAAGATTTTGTGTGGCACATCCGTGCGACGAGTATGTTATGGGGCATGCGAGGTACATCTGTTAAGAGTTGCAGGGCATATGTGATCCAAGCGTCGTGATTTCTTATCTTTCCAGGCTTCATCATGAGATGATGATGGTTGTTGCACTTGCCAACGCGACTTCTACTTAGACCACTTGCCTCAACCTGAAGCACATAATGACTCTTCTTATGACAGGACCTAACTAGTTTGGACCATACTTGTACTCTTAACACATGTTTGACTCTGACATCCTTTCCCGACTCCAAGGGCCAATCGGACACTAGTGTGACTTTAACTCTCATGATTATTCTGTAGTTGATCTTTCATGTTGTGGCACATGGACTTAACCTGATTGAGATCCACCCTAACGAGAAAAAATAACAGCGTTAACAAGAGTGAAGCAAGCAATTCAAAAGCTGAAGAGATCACGTAAGTATCAAATGACCAGGTTTAGCCAGCTTTACAGGTATGTACCAGTCTGGATTTTCATTCTTACACTTCATACATATATTTTACCTAGTGTTTCTCTATGCGCAGTCTTTAAAGGATTTTATGTTTTGATTGTAGGAAAGATGCCTCCGAGTCTGAAGAGAGTCGGGTCAAAATCAACAAGGCAATGAAAGATATTGGACCCCCTGATTTTGGAACACCTGATGACTTTGTCGACCTACGCGACATACACAAATCGCACCTCGCGCAAGACTCGGCATGCGTCGAAGAAATAATAAAGGTGGTAGACATGGCGCCAAGGAAAGTGCGACAGTTTATGGGACACTCGATCAAAGCTTGGGCTATGCTGCAATAGTTAAGTGCCAGTCTAGTCAAGTATCGGGCACATGCGGTAGAGATAAGAGAGATTTACATGGCCCCAATGGAACAACCTAAATTCCCATACGCCAACACCTGCGAGGAGTTGTTCATCAAGTGGTAAGAATATGAGAAGAGTCACCCTTTTTAAGTGATATATTGAGATGACTCTTAGACAAACTGGTAGGAGAGAACGCCATGTGGCAAATTTGTTTTACTTATCTTCACTTTAGCCGTTATTTTTAGTTAATTTTATGTTATAAATAAGAGCATTGAACGATTAGTAAAGGGTCGATGGTTGTTGCAAGAAACTCTCAATTTTGATTTTGCTAAGAATTATTTTGGAGCTGCCTTTAATTGAGAAGTACTTCTGGACCAGAGACAAGTTTATGTTTTCACCAAATGCATGTATGATTGGATGTGAAGAAGAAATATTTCCTATTCTGTCTCATGAATGGATGCAGTAACGAGTAAGAGCTATTAAATCTATTGATAAGTTATCTGATGCAATGTTTTATGGTTCTTTCTTTAATGATGAAAATAAATCCTTGTGTTATCATGTGATTGATGATTAGCATTGAGTGAATTATTTTTCCTACTATTGTTTATCACATGCATGTTTTCTTCTGACAATTTATATCTCAGTCAGTAATTGGAGTATTCACATGGTTAATGTATTAGTAATAGGCTTGTGGTATACAATCATTGTCTACATGCTAGGGTGTAAGGGTTATCCCAAGCTCAACCTCTTCTCCAATAGTTAAAGTTTGTTCCCATTTGTTGCCTAGTTGGTTTATATCGACTTTCCATCTTATATCAGTCCCACCTAAGAGAAAATACAAAAAAGAGAGAACGTCTGAACTGAAGGAGAGGCCTTCATGAGAAAATGTAAATCCCATCAATTAATTGGTTGGATCGCGATATCTGGAGAACCATTCCACTATTAAACGTTGCAAAATCTAATTGGGCCTCAGTAGTGGGTTTGGTTACTACTATTGAATTAAATGTATTTAGGCCCCATCAACAGAATTGGCGCTAGAAGGAGGGCTGAAGAATGAATGGTTGAATACATATTCCATATAATATCGCAGACAGCCTATAGATTCAAAACATCCCACATGCATGGCTATTCATTCCCAAGACATCCCACACACACTGAGTGCTACTGAAATGAGTAACTCACCCCATCCCAAGGAAGAATGTTTGTTCCCTGATATACCTTACGCTCTTCCTCGTGAGGAATTAAATCAATTTAGAAGAATCACAAGAGCATATGCCCGACAGATCGGTGTGTTGTCCTTAGCTCTGATACTTCCTTGAGGAAAAAAAATAAGAAGACCAGTGGTCAACACCCCGACCAGGTTTTTGTGCACACAATAGAAGACCTAATAGATTTCGCAATCACCGAAATCGAACATCCTCTTAATATAATCCCTAAAATGCCAGTCGGCGACGTCTCTAAGCCGGATGATTTTTCGGAAGAAGAAGAGTTTAACTCAGGATCCAAAGATATGGAAGACAACAATGACCATGATGAAGAAAGGGAAAAACCCACCTCAAAACAATCAATCCTGGTTGGCCAGAGATTCTTTGGCCATCCCAAGGTGATTCCATAACCTTCC
Organism: Picea glauca; assembly: GCA_000966675.3. Taxonomy (NCBI): domain Eukaryota; kingdom Viridiplantae; phylum Streptophyta; class Pinopsida; order Pinales; family Pinaceae; genus Picea; species Picea glauca. The sequence goes on from JZKD02S1617433.1 coordinate 125,770, forward strand.
CCGACATCTAGAGAAGTTACTTCCTAAGTTTGACCCCGAGACCTCGGGATTTCCTGAAGATCATATCAAGAAATTCATACTAGCGATCAGACTTATGAATATCCAACATGAATATGTAGTATGTAGGATATTCCCCTATACTTTCAAGAATTCTACTTCCACGTGGTATTTTAACTTGCTCGTAGGATTCATAACTAGTTGGACAAAGTTTCAGAAAGATTTTTTTAGATAAATTCACAGAAGAAACTACTACAGGAGCTTTGATGGTTGAGTTATTCACCGCCACCATGAGTTTGAAGGAAAGGGTCAAATACTTTAATCAAATATTTACCACCATCTTAAACAAATTCCAGCCTAAAGCTTAACCTACTCAGGAGTTGCAAATCAAAGTATACGCTAATGCCCTCCCATCTTCGATTTCCATGTTTGTGAAGAGGGTTGCCAAACGAACCCTAGTTGAGAATTTTGAGGAAGCCAAAATGATAGAGTTCCAAATGAAAGGATGTAAAGAGGGTCAGGTCTCTTTAGTTAAGAAATAAGTTCAACCTCCTCCCAGGAGAGGGTTCTTGTTAACTAGACCCATAGGGAAACAAACATAACAAGGTCTTGAAAAGGGTAATGGAGACATAGAAGACCTACAACGCATGGTTAAGAAGTTATCAAATGAAATCATAGACATGAAGAGAAGTGCGGGGAAGGGAAACCAAGGCCATAGACCCTATAAGCCTTTATTTAAAATAAATCCATTGTTCAAAGCAATTGAACCTCCCCCAGCCAACTTAAACATTGATCTGGGAAACATAGCATATGACTCTTTCTGCACTTATCACCAAGAAAACCACTCCGAAAGAGACTTCCCTCAATGGGTGCATGCCATGAATTTGATGGCCAATCAATTTCTAGATGAAGTCTCCCTGACCAAACAATCAAGCGGCTCTAGTATGAATATCGACGATTAGGAAGAAATCACTCCACCAGAAGAAACAATCATATTTATATGGGATCCTGACCTAGCCATGCCTTTCGATGACCTATTTGAGGTTCAATAACCACCCACTAAAGTCTTGGTTGTGCAAACGCGAAGTAGGGGTCAACTTGTCTTAAACGATATTATTACTGCCCAAACTTCGGGAGGAAGATCATCTCCCAATCACATGAAAGCACCTTTTTCCCTCCATAAGAACCCCATAAGCATCCATACTCGATAATTGCCCAAGCTAGATTACAACGTAGTTGAATATTTGAATAAGTTGAAGGCTAATATATCAGTTATGGACATATGTAGAATCCCTCAGTAAAAGGACTTCCTGCTACAAGCTTTGAAATTAGTAGAAAATCCTACGACAAGTACTGAACCAGGAAGGAATTTGACTCCCACAAATCTAGGGAATAAAACAACTATGAATGCTTGCTCTAAAGATAAGAAGGGAAGACCTTTTGTTCCACTATTCCTATTAACATTTGAAGTATTCAACATAAACCTCCATAATTGTTTGGTTGATTCAGGAGCCTCCTATAATGTTATGCCATTTTCTATTTGCAAAAAACTAAACATGGTTCCTCTCAAAGGTGACAAACACGTAATACAACTAGACAGAACCCAGGTCAAGATCAAGGGAGAACTCAAATATGTGATGATCAGAATAGTGACCCATCCTAAGTTTGTGCAAGTGATTGACATCATTGTAGTAGATATTCTAGAAGCTTATGGGTTATTATTAAGCCGAGATTGGTCTGAGAAGTTAAACAGATACTTTAGTACAGACTGGGTGCACCTTTGGCTACCATTAAAGGGACACAAAAATATGATCAGGATTGATAGGGAAAGATATCTGAAACATACTGTCACTAACCTAGAAACCCTAAATGAACCCTCATCGGTAGATTTCCCTGTACTAGGCAATTATTCCTGTGATTCCTACTTCAGGAACTTCTCCCCTCTCTCATCTAATGTCCCTCTCACTCATAACTCTGAAATGATTTTTCAAGAGGAGTTGCCAACAACGGCAGAAGAAACCCTCTTCTACCAAGAACCTACATCAGAAATCACAGAACTAGAAGGAGGAAAAGAGGAAAGTAATAGGAAGGGGGAAGCTAATACATGTTGCCCACAAGTTTGGACCCTGTATTTTGATGGATCTGAACCGCAAGGGTCAAAAGCAGGGTATATCCTCATTAATCCGAAAGGAAAATGATATTTCCTATCTTGTAGACTAGAATTCGAATGCATGAATAACACTGTTGAGTATGAAGCTCTAGTACAAGGGCTAAAGAAATCCATAAACTTAAACGTCAAAGAATTGAAGGTTTTTGGAGATTCTGAAATCATTATCAGATAGATAAGGAACATTATACATTATAACTCTCTGCATCTGAAGAATTACCAAAAGGAAGTGCACAGGCTAATAGAGCATTTTGAAGCTTTCAACATTTCAGCGATTCCCAAAGCAAAGAACATTCTTGTTGATTCTCTAGCCACCGCTGCTTCAAGGCTATCACCTATGGAAGATTATGAAGCTTCTTGTTTCACCACAGAATTTCTCTACAAACCATCGATGCCCAAACATATTTCTAATTGGAAGGTCTTTGAAGGAGATGAACAGATCATAAACTTTTTGACTAACCAAGATAATTTCAAGGACTTGTCTATTGACGTGAAGTATTCTAGGAGAAATCGACAGAAAACGACCCCCATATAAATCAGTCAATCGACAAATCAAAGTCTCACATGATACCGAAATGGATAGCCAACTTAGAAAACCTTTTTGATTTAAAGGAATGATTTAAGGGGTCTAAAAATGTGTAGACCGATAGTTCCTGTCCCATGCATGAAACTATAAATCTTGGAACCCCGGAAAACCCAAAAAACGTAAACCTCAGAAAGACTATATCTAAGGAGGAAAGGAAGTCATATCTCAAACTCTTCAAACAGTATCAAGATGTCTTCGCATGGTCCTGCCAAGATCTGAAAACTTATGATACCCGTATCATTCAACACACTATCTTGTTAAAGCCTAAAGTGAAACCCTTCCAATAGAAGCTCTGCAAATACCACCCCTCCTTGGAGCCTCTCATGTGTCAGTAGTTACAAAAATTGTTAGATGCCAAAATTATCTTCCAGGTTAGACACTTTGCATGGGTAGAAAATCTGGTTCCTGTAAGGAAAAAGTATGGGGAGATTCACTTATGCGTAGATTTCAGAAATCTCAACATAGCTTCAGAAAAGGACAACTACCCAGTTCCACCAATGGAGCAACTCCTGCAGACGGTGTCTAGCTCTGAAATTTTCTCCTTACTATACGGTTTCTCAGGGTACAACCAGGTTTTAGTTTCAGAAGAAGACCGCTTGAAAACTACCTTTCGAACCAAGTGGGGAACTTTCACCTACAAATGCATGCCTTTTGGGTTAATCAATGTAGGAGAGCTCTTCCAGAGGGCCATGGACGTAGAATTTCAGGGAATAATAAACAAGTGTGTAGTAGTATACTTGGACGATGTGACTGTGTATTCAAAGAATAGGGAAGATCACATCCAACACTTAACCCAGATTTTTGAAAGGTGTAGGAAATACGACATATACTTAAACCCTAAGAAAACTGTTTTTGGTGTCGAAGAAGGCAAGTTGCTAGGCCACATCATATCTCAAGTAGGAATGCCCATAGACCCGAAAATAATTAAGGTTATATCTCAGCTTCCATTACCTCACAATAAGAAGGCTATCCAGTCATTCTTCTGAAAAATCAATTTTGTGAGAAAGTTCACTCCCGATTTCGTGGAGACTATCAAACCTATACAAAAGATGATTCATAAGGATGTTGAGTTTAAGTGGGATGATGAATGAAAGATGGCTTTCAGAAAGATAAAAAATGCTATCTCTCAAGCCCCAGTGCTGCGAAGTCTCGATTTCAACAAAGATTTCTTCCTCTACACTTTCGCTTCCGACCAATTGTTAGCCGCAATATTAACTCAGATGGATTCACTAACCTCCAAGGTGTTGAAATTAACCATGCTGTTATAGATAAACAAGCTTACGCAGTTTATAAGGTAGTAAAACATTTCAGATCTTACATTCTCAAGAACCACACCAAAGTAATTGTGCCTCATCCTGCAGTCTGATCCCTATTTACTCAACATGATATGGGGGAAAGAAGAGGAAATTGGATGGTAGTAGCTCAAGAATTTGATCTAGATATAAAACATGCTAAACTAGTTAAAGGACAAGGGTTATGAAGATTGGCAGCTAAATCTCAAGACCAAGTAAATGAAGACCCCGAATGGGAGAATGAAATGGCATTATGGTGTGGTGAATCTTCATACATTTCACCAGGACAAGAGTCTTGGTATGAGAAACTAACTTATCTATTACACCATGGGACTTGTCCAAAAAACCTCAACCCTAGGGAAAGGAGAGATCTCAGGTTAAAGTCTGCACAATATCACCTCACAAATTTGGTACTCTTTAAGGTTAATTATGATGGAGTACTTTTGATATGTCTTGAACGTGAAGATGCAGACAAAGTTCTAAAGGAGATCCATGATGGCCCTACCAATGGACATTTTGCAGGAGACACCACCGCTCATAAGATATTGAGAGATGGCTATTATTGGCCCACTTTGTTCAAATATGCTCACACATACGCTAAAAGCTGTAAAATTTGTCAAACAAGCGCTAGGAGAGAGAAGAGAGCAGTGATCCCACTCCAACCGATGACCATCTCTAGGCCTTTTGAGCAATGGGGATTAGATATCATAGGAGATATTACACCAAGCTCTTCAAAACAACATAATCACATACTTACTGCCACCGATTACTTCACAAAATGGGCAAAGGCCATCCCTCTAACTCATGTAGACGAGAAGGTGGTAATCCAATTCATAGAAAAACAACTAATCACAAGGTTCAATGTCCCTTGTGTTCTTGTTTTTGATAATGTAGCTTATTTTTCTTCCACCTTATTAACAGAGTTTTCCCTATGCAAAGGAATCATAATTAGATACTCTGCAAACTATTATCCACAGGGAAACGGAGTGGCAGAATCAACTAATAAGAACATTGTAAGAATATTAAAGAAAATGGTTGCAGACAACCAAAGGAATTGGACTATTATACTCCATAACGCTTTATGGGCAGATAGAGTTACACCCAAGGAAGCTATAGGGAATTCCCCATACTTTCTAGTATATGGACAGGAAGCCATTCTCCCGAACGGGCTTTATCTTCCATCTCTTCAACTTACCTAAGATTCCAGAGGGGAGCCCTCATCAGTCATGCAACAAAGGATTGTCACCCTGCTGATGTTAGAAGAAGAAAGAGAGAAAGCTAAATCGAAATTCATAGCCCACTAGAAGATACTTAAAAGGTGGTTTGATAAGCATAAGGCTAAAGAGAAGAATTTTGAAGTAGGAGACTTAGTCCTGAAATGGGACAGAGCAAACGATCCTAAAGGAAAACATTCTAAGTATCAGAATATGTGGCTCGGACCTTTCCAGGTGGCCAAGAAGATTGGGGTAGGCACTTATCGGTTACAGAATCTAAGGGCGGAACCTGATGCCCTCCCAGTGAATGGCCAAGCCCTAAAACAATACTTCCAATAAAAATAAAAATAAAATTGTTTTGTGTGCATATTTTCATGATGTTGTTTTTAGCTAGGTTGATTGCAAAATGCATTTTTGTTTTCTTTTTCTATTTGGACTTCTACTCTTTTAAATATTGTGTTTAGCAAGGCAATGGTTGACCTCAAAACATGCGACATAGCGAACTCTCTTCCTAACTCATTGCTCACATACAAACACGAGAGGCGTTGGGGAACCTGCAGTTGTTTCAAGGAGTTCTTTATCTAACCTATGCAGATGAACAACTTCGGAGAAATGTCAGAAGTGTCTGCCTGGTGGTCTAATAAAACCTTAAGGGAAAGATGACAAGTTGGAAGGGACTACATGCACCTCAAAGACAGAGCTAGTAAGTTTCACTTTAACCATCTCATCTTTCATATAACATACGTCCTCCTCTCCTGCTCGCTCAGAGCACTCTATCGAAATAAAGTCAACTATATCAAATGAGTGCATAGAAGGAGAGGGTATGCAGATATCTCCGTTGGGGCTATGGATGCTCACTGGCAACGAAGCAAGGTCTATGATGTCAGGGTGACTCCACTGGGGCTATGGACACTCGCTGGCAGTGGAGCAACACTGTAGCAAGTGAGTAAAGGGTAATTAAAGGCTCTGTGCCAGTGAATACTTTACTAGATTTTTTGTCAAAGAGGGTGTGAGTCAAGGTTACAGGAAAAGAAGGTGGAATAAAGGTTGAAAACCCACAGGCATACCTAGAGGCATCAACCGGACAATTTCTAATGAAAGGGTAAAAGAA
>JZKD02S1617433.1:132186-142819 GCA_000966675.3 Picea glauca
TAAGAACCCCATAAGCATCCATACTCGATAATTGCCCAAGCTAGATTACAACGTAGTTGAATATTTGAATAAGTTGAAGGCTAATATATCAGTTATGGACATATGTAGAATCCCTTAGTAAAAGGACTTCCTGCTATAAGCTTTGAAATTAGTAGAAAATCCTATGACAAGTACTGAACCAGGAAGGAATCTGACTCCCATAGATCTAGGGAATAAAACAACTATGAACGCTTGCTCTAAAGATAAGAAGGGAAGACCTTTTGTTCCACTGTTCCTATTAACATTTGAAGTATTCAACGTAAACCTCCATAATTGTTTGGTTGATTCAGGAGCCTCCTATAATGTTATGCCATTGTCTATTTGCAAAAAACTAAACATGGTCCCTCTCAAAAGTGACAAACATGTAATACAACTAGACAGAACCCAGGTCAAGATCACGAGAGAACTCAAATATGTGATGATCAGAATAGTGATCCATCCTAAGTTTGTGCAAGTGATTGACATCATTGTAGTAGATATTCTAGAATCTTATGGGTTATTATTAAACCGAGATTGGTCTAAGAAGTTAAATAGATACTTTAGTACAGACTGGGTGCACCTTTGGCTACCATTAAAGGGACACAAAAATATGATCAGGATTGATAGGGAAACATATCTGAAACATACTGTCACTAACCTAGAAACCCTAAATGAACCCTCATCGGTAGATTTCCCTGTACTAGGCAATTATTCTTGTGATTCCTACTTCAGGAACTTCTCCCCTCTCTCATCTAATGTCCCTCTCACTCATAACTACGAAATGATTTTTCAAGAGGAGTTGCCAACAGCGGCAGAAGAAACCCTCTTCTACCAAGAACCTACATCAGAAATCACAAAACTAGAAGGAGGAAAAGAGGAAAGTAATAGGAAGGGGGAAGCTAATACATGTTGCCCACAAGTTTGGACCTTGTATTTGGATGGATATGAATCACAAGAAGGGTCAGAAGCAGGGTATATCCTCATTAATCCGAAAGGAAAATAACATTTCCTGTCTTGTAGACTAGAATTCGAATGCACAAATAACACTGCTAAGTATGAAGCTCTAGTACAAGGGCTAAAGAAATCCATAAAATTAAACGTCAAAGAATTGGAGGTTTTTGGAGATTCTGAAATCATTGTTAGATAGATAAGGAACATTATACATTATAACTCTCTGCATCTAAAGAATTACCAAAAGGAAGTGCACAGGCTAAAAGAGCATTTTGAAGCTTTCAACATTTCAGCGATTCCCAGAGCAAAGAACATTCTTGTTGATTCTCTAGCCACCGTTGCTTCAAGGCTATCACCTCTGGAAGATTGTGAAGCTTCTTGTTTCACCGCAGAATTTCTCTACAAACCATCGGTGCCCAAACATATTTCTAATTGGAAGGTATTTGAAGGAGATGAACAAATCATAAACTTTTTGACTAACCAAGATAATTTCAAGGACTTGTCTATTGACGTGAAGTATTCTAGGAGCAATCAACGAAAAACGACCCCCATATAAATTAGTCAATCGACAAATCAAAGTCTCACATGATACCGAAATGGATAGCCAACTTAGAAAACCTTTTTGATTTAAAGGAATGATTTAAGGGGTCTAAAAATGTGAAGACCGGTAATTCCTGTCCCATGCATGAAACTATAAATCTTGGAACCCTGGAAAACCCAAAAAACGTAAACCTCAGAAAGATTATATCTAAGGAGGAAAGGAAGGCCTATCTCAAACTCTTCAAACAGTATCAAGATGTCTTCACGTGGTCCTACCGAGATCTGAAAACTTATGATACTCGTATCATTCAACACACTATCATGTTAAAGGCTAAAGTGAAACCCTTCCAATAGAAGCTCTGCAAATACCACCCATCCTTGGAGCCTCTCATGTGTCAGGAGTTACAAAAATTGTTAGATGCCAAAATTATCTTCCAGGTTAGACACTCTGCATGGGTAGCAAATCTGGTTCTTGTAAGGAAAAAGTATGGGGAGATTCGCTTATGCGTAGATTTCAGAAATCTCAACATAGCTTCAGAAAAGGACATCTACCCAGTTCCACCAATGGAGAAACTCCTACAGACGGTGTCTAGCTCTGAAATTTTCTCCTTACTAGACGGTTTCTCAGGGTACAACCAGGTTTTATTTTCAGAAGAAGACTGCTTGAATACTACCTTTCAAACCAAGTGGGAAACTTTCGCCTACAAACGCATGCCTTTTGGGTTAATCAATGCAGGAGAGCTCTTCCAGAGGGCCATGGACGTAGAATTTCAGGGAATAATAAACAAGTGTGTAGTAGTATACTTGGACGATGTGACTGTGTATTCAAAGAACAGGGAAGATCACATCCAACACTTAACCCAGATTTTCGAAAGGTGTAGGAAATACGACATATCCTTAAACCCTAAGAAAACTGTTTTCGGTGTCGAAGAAGGAAAGTTGCTAGGCCACATCATATCTCAAGTAGGAATTCGCATAGACCCAGAAATAATTAAGGCTATATCTCAGCTTCCATTACCTCACAACAAGAAGGCTATCCAGTCATTCTTCCGGAAAATCAATTTTGTGAGAAAGTTCACTCCCGATTTCGCGGAGACTATCAAACCTATACAAAATATGATTCATAAGGATGTTGAGTTTAAGTGGGATGATGAATGAAAGATGGCTTTCAGAAAGATAAAAAATGCTATCTCTCAAGCCCCAGTGCTGCGAAGTCTCAATTTCAACAAAGATTTCTTCCTCTACACTTTCGCTTCCAACCAATCGTTAGCCGCAATATTAATTCAGATGGATGATGAAAAAAATGAAGCCCCTGTATTGTTCATGATCACTAACCTCCAAGGTGTTGAACTTAACCATCCTGTTGTAGATAAATAAGATTACGCAGTTTATAAGGTAGTAAAACATTTCAGATCTTACATCCTCAAGAACCACACCAAAGTAAGTGTGCCTCATCCTGCAGTCTGATCCCTATTTACTCAACATGAGATGGGGGAAAGAAGAGGAAATTGGATGGTAGTAGCTCAAGAATTTGATCTAGATATAAAACATGCTAAACTAGTTAAAGGACAATGGTTATGCAAATTGGCAGCTGAAGCTCAAGACCAAGTAAATGAAGACCCTGAATGGGAGAATGAAATGGCATTATGGTGTGGTGAATCTTCATACATTTCACCAGGACAAGAGTCCTGGTATGAGAAACTAACTTATCTCTTACACCATGGGACTTGTCCATAAAACCTTAACCCTAGGGAAAGGAGAGCTCTCAGGTTAAATTCTGCACAATATCACCTCATAAATTTGTTACTCTTTCAGGTTAATTATGATGGAGTACTTTTGATATGTCTTGAACGTGAAGATGTAGACAAAGTTCTAAAGGAGCTCCATGATGGCCCTGCCAATGGACATTTTGTAGGAGACACCACCGCTCATAAGATATTGAGAGCTGGCTATTATTGGCCCACTTTGTTCAAATATGCTCACACATACACTAAAATCTGTAAAATTTGTCAAACAAGCGCTAGGAGAGAGAAGAGAGCAGTGATCCCACTCCAATCGATGATCGTCTCTAGGCCTTTTGAGCAATGGGGATTAGATATCATAGGAGATATTACACCAAGATATTCAAAACAACATAATCACATACTTACTGCCACCGATTACTTCACAAAATGGGCAGAGGCCATCCCTCTAACTCATGTAAACGAGAAGGTGGTAATCCAATTCATAGAAAAACAACTAATCACAAGGTTCAATGTCCCTTCTGTTCTTGTTTTTGATAATGTAGCTTATTTTTCTTCCACCTTATTAACAGAGTTTTCCCTATACAAAGGAATCATAATTAGATACTCTGCAAACTATTATCCACAGGGAAACGGAGTGGCAGAATCAACTAATAAGAACATGGTAAGAATATTAAAGAAAATGGTTGCAGACAACCAAAGGAATTGGCATAATCTACTCCATAACGCTTTATGGGCAGATAGAGTTACACCCAAGGAAGCTATATGGAATTCCCCATACTTTCTAGTACATGGACAGGAAGCCATTCTCTCGAACGGGATTTATCTTCCATCTCTTCAACTTACCTAAGATTCCAAAGGGGAGCCCTCATCAGTCATGCAACAAAGGATTGTCACCCTGTTGATGTTAGAATAAGAAAGAGAGAAAGATAAATCAAAATTCATAGCCCACTAGAAGATACTTAAAAGGTGGTTTGATAAGCATAAGGCTAAAGAGAAGAATTTTTAAGTAGGATACTTAGTCCTGAAATGGGACAGAGCAAACGATCCTAAAGGAAAACATTCTAAGTTTCAAAATATGTGGCTCGGACCTTTCCAGGTGGCCAAGAAGATTGGGGTAGGCACTTATCAGTTACAGAATCTAAGGGTGGAACCTGATGCCCTCCCAATGAATGGCCAAGCCCTAAAACAATACTTCCAATAAAAATAAAAATAAAATTGTTTTCCGTGCGTATTTTCATGATGTTGTTTTTAGCTAGGTTGATTGCAAAATGCATTTTTGTTTTCTTTTGCTATTTGGACTTCTTCTCTTTTAAATATTGTGTTTAGCAAGGCAATGGTTGACCTCAAAACATGTGACATAGAGAACTCTCTTCCTAACTCGTTGCTCACATACAAACACGAGAGGCGTTGGGGAACCTGCAGTTGTTTCGAGGAGTTCTTTATCTAACCTATGCAGATGAACAGCTTCAGAGAAATGTCAGAAGTGTCTGCCTGGTGGTCTGATAAAACCTTAAGGGAAAGATGACAAGATGGAAGGGACTACATGCACCTCAAAGACAGAGTTAGTAAGTTTCACTTTAACCATCTCATCTTTCATATAACATACGTCCTCCTCTCCTGCTCGCTCAGAGCACTCTGCCGAAATAAAGTCAACTATATCAAATGAGTGCATAGAAGGAGAGGGTATGCAGATATCTCCATTGGGGCTATGGATTCTCGTTGGAAATGAAGCAAGGTCTATGACGTCAGGGTGACTCCACTGGGGCTATGGACACTCGCTGGCAGTGAAGCAACACCGTAGCAAGTGAGTAAAGGGTAACTAAAGGCTCTATGCCAGTGAATACTTTACTAGATTTTTTGTCAAAGAGGGTGTGAGTCAAGGTTACAGGAAAATAAGGTGGAATAAAGGTTGAAAACCCCACAGGCATACCTAGAGGCATCAACTGGACAATTTCGAATGAAAGGGTAAAAGAAGCTATGATTTAAAACTAGTTAAGTTCTCCACCAACTTTTGCATCAGCCGAGCCCGAAGGAGGAACAAATATTTTGCTTTTGCCTAGTAAGTCGCCATTTGTTGAGAACTCAACACACCCTAAAAATCCTATGTTAATTTTTACTTTTTGGGTACCACTTGATCTTTTGCACTGTCTAATTTGACTCCATTGTGAAAAATATTGCCTTTGCTTATCAGCTTGACTCTCATTAAGTCTTTCAAAGTTTGCTTGAATTTATGAAAACTCGTGACTTAAAAGACTTAACTTTTAAATAAAGAATCAACGGCCAAAACGTTTCACCTGACACACCCACATTCATCATCAAAAGGAATTAAAAGATGAATGAAAATCACTCAAAAAAACTGCAGTCATGCGTCGATCTTCTCCGGCATCGGAAAAAGGAAGTTTTCTTTCGCGACATGCATCACACAAGGATATTGTCGATAACCGATCCCCTTCGACATCGGTAAAAAGTGAAGAGAGTAAACGTTAACAAAGATAGAAATGATATAGTCGATAGCCGATACCCAAAGCGCTTAGCGAAATCGGAAGAAGACCAAATCGAACTACGCTAAAATCTTTTCTCCGATCGCCGACTCCCAAAACGTTTCAGCATCGGGAATTTTGAGGAAACCAATCCACGAGAAAACTAGTTATAGGTTTTTCTCCGATTGCCAATCCCTGATATCTTGTCGGCATCGGAGAGTCCAGGTTCATGTTGGAACACGCAACTTAAAGAAAGCCTCAACCCCGATTAATACGCACGGATTAGGCTTTTGTCCTCATTGTCGGATTGGAGAACCTTACGATCTAAGTTTACCCCGAAGTCATTTTTTGTTTCCCAAGGTCCACGTCACACCTAGAGTCAATTTTGTCATGACAGCACCAAATGATGAAATCAATCGATGACAGATTCTTTCTTTCTTTTTTTAAGTACACAAGAAATACATACACAAAGAAAAGAAACAATACATCCAACTGCTACAACTAGAATCATTTCATCAAAAGTTTCAGGACTTTTGCATTAGAATGAGCTCAAATTACATACAATAGACATTGTCTACACTATTTTTTCGGGTGAGGCTTTCTTCAAAACTGATAAGATTGACGCCATGTCTAAGAATACAAAAATAGAGTTAGTTAATCATCTTTCTTTTACACGTTGGCAAGGTCCTCGTAGACTTTTTCCCTAGTTGTTTCGCGTTCTCTGAGATATTTCGCATTTTGTTCTTCGCACAGCTACACGATAGTATCCTGTGCTTCCTGGATCTATCTCTTGAGCCACGTCACGTTCCCTTTGCGGCCTTGTGATGTCGACACCTCAAGGGTCTTTGCCACCAACTTTCGTCTTAATTCTTTGTTTTCTTGGTAGAGTTCGACAATGGTGAGTTGTGCCTATTTCAGCTGCTGAGTCGGCTATCGAACGTTAGCACCCATGGCATCTATCCTCCTCATTCTTCTCTCACTTTCCCGACTTGTGCCTTAGATAGGCTCTAACCGAATAGCGCGTATAGTAATTCCTCGGCAACCAATCTTGCACGTGGCTTGCTTAAGACTTAGGTTTCCCGAGCTTCCTTGTTCTTTCTTGGCCTACCCCTTCTCCGGGGTTTCCATTGTTGGGGAGGCATGTCTTCCAACGTCTTTCCTTCCAGCGTGACTTCTTTCACTTTAGCCTTCATGAGGTTTGATGTCACCGTTTCCGCACACAGATGGGAATCCCTCTTTTAAACCTCGGGGTTCCCACTCCAAGTAAGAATGAATCCCAGTCTCTTTAGGGCTCAGGACTGGTGCTTCTGCTACTTCGCGTGCCTCTTCTTATATTGTGGGAGGTTCCCATGGTGCAACACATATCTATCTTATACGAGGGGGATTTGGCGAGGCCCTGAGGAAGAAAAACTTGGTCAACCTGGGCTCGCAAGACGAACTACCAACAATGCATAAGCTCAGCTAGTGAGTAGAATGCATGTAGAATATCCAGAATTTATAACTGAGTGTGCCCCAGGTGGAAATGTGTCAGGGACGTTGAATTCATGGTGACTTGATGTTTTGAAGCGAACTAAATATTTTTTGTGTTACATCTGCACGACGAGTACATTATGGGGCATGCGAGGTATAGTTGTTAAGAGTTGCAGGGTGTATGTGATACGAGCGTCGTGATTTCTTATCTTTCCAGCCTTCATCATAAGACGATGATAGTTTCTTCACTTGCTGATGAGACTTCTTCTTAGACCACTTGCCTCGACCTGAAGACAGGACCCGACTCGTTTGGAACATACTCGTACTCTTAACACATGTTTGACTCTGACATCCTTTTCTGACTCCAAGGGCCAACCGGCCACTAGTGTGACTTCGACACTCATGATTATTCTGTACCTAATATTTCATGTTGTGGCACACAGACGTAACCCGACTGAGATCCATCCTAACAAGAAAAAATGACAGCATTAACAGGAGCGAAGCAAGCAATTCAAAAGCTGCAGAGATCCCATAAGTATCAAATGACCAAGTTTAGCCAGCTTTATAGGTACGTACTAGTCTGGATTTTTCATGCTTACACTTCATACATATATTTTACCCAGCGTTTCTCTATGCACAGTCTTTAAAGGACTTTATTTTTTGATTGCAGGAAATATGCCTCTGAGTGCAAAGAGAGCCAGGTCAAAATCAGCAAGGCAATGAAAGATATTGGACTCCCCGAGTTTGGCGCACTCAATGACTTTGTCGACCTACGCGACATAGTCAAATCGCACCTCGAGCAAGACTCAGCATGGGTCGAATAAATAACAAAGGTGACAGACATGGCGCCAAGGCAAGTGTGACAGTTTATGGGACACCTGATCAAAGCTTGGGATGTGCTGCAACAGTTAAGTGCCTGTCTAGTCAAGTATTGGGCACATGCGATAGAGATAAGAGAGATTTACGTGGTACCGATGGAACAACATAAATTCCCATACGCAAACACCTGTGAGGATTTGTTCTTCAAGTGGTCGGAGTATGAGAAGAGTCACCCTTTTAAAGTGATATCTTGAGATGACTCTTAGACAAACTGATAGGAGAGAATGCCACGTAGTGAATGTTTTTTACTTATTTGCACTTTAGCCGTTATTTTTAGTTAATTTTATGTTATAAATAAGAGCATCAACCGATTAGTAAAGGGTCGATGGTTGTTGCAAGAAACTCTCATTTTTTGTTTTGTTAAGAATTATTTTGGAGCTGCCTTTAATTGAGAAGTCCTTCTGGACCAGAGACAAGTTTATGTTTTCACGAAATGCGTGTATGATTGGATGTGAAGAAGAACTATTTCCTATTATGTCTCATGAATGGATGCAGTAACGAGTAAGAGCTATTAAATCTATTGATAATTTATCTGATGCAATGTTTTACGGTTCTTTATTTAATGATGAAAATAAATCTTTGTGTTATCATGTGATTGATGATTAGCGTTGAGTGAATTATTTTTCCTACCATTGTTTATCACATGCATGTTTTCTTCTGATAATTTGTATCTCAGTCAATAATTGGAATATTCACATGGTTAATGAATTAGTACTAGGCCTGTGGTATACGATCATTGTCTGCATGGTAGGGTGTAAGGGTTATCCCAAGCCCAACCTCTTCTCCAGTAGTTAAAGTTTGTTCCCATTTATTGCCTAGTTGGTTTATACCTGCTTTCCATCTTATATCAGTCCCACCTAATAAAAAATAAAAAATAGAGAGAACGTCTGAATTGAAGGAGAGGCCTTCATGAGAAAACGTAAAGTCCATCGATTAATTGGCCGAATCGCAAGATCTGGAGAACCATTCCACTATTAAACACTGCAGAGTCTAATTGGGCCTCGGTAGTGGGTTTGGTTCCTACTATTGAATTAAAGGGATTTAGGCCCCATCAACAGATAGCAATTGAGATAAGGACAATACCATGTGCTTAATCTCCTAGGGTTTTAAGCTAGAAATTTCATAATCTTAGCAAAATGAAAAGTAAAGATACTATAACCATTCAAAAGAAAGAAGAATTGCATAATTTTACTTACATTCACCAAGAATAATCTAGCATATCACCTAGTTGTAGACTTTCCACCAAGAAAATTCTCAAAAACACCAAGATTAGCCTTCCTTCAACAAGTGCACAATAAATTTCAGTCACAAAACCCTAAGTAGGGAACAAATTTCAGACCTCACAAGTGTGAGTGAAAGATCATAAAAAACAAAAGGCAATTTCCCCTTATTTATACAATGCCAAAGACCAAAATTAGGTCAAAAAGGCCGACATGGCCAGTTACACATAATAACCAGTTTTTACATTAAATGTCATAATTAAACCCTAAATCAAGATGCTAAGGTGATGTCATGCTCCTTTAGGGTGACGTTAGGCCCTTTTTGGGCAACATTGGCCTCCTGGAGAAAAACATTAGGCCTTCTTGGGCCTCAGGAGCCTGCCACATGTGCCACTTGGCACACAACTACCTCCAAAACCTCCCAAAATTTTGGATGACATCATGGATGACCTGGGTGACATCATGGGATTTCCAAAGCCTACATCATGATGGAAAGGGCACAACCCCCCTGGGTCTAGGCCAGCCAAGTTGCTCCTGGTGAAACGTCCTCTCTCTCTGATGCAATCTTCTAATCTATCTCTGCCTTCTGCTAGGGTCTCAACATCTATCTAGTGGGATTTTCTCCTCATGGAGGTCCAAACTAATCATCTCCCCATGTGTACCTGTCCATCAAGTGTGGCCCTACAACATCATAAAATACACCCTCCATGGGCTCATAAGTCATAGGTATCATAGAAATGTCAATCACATCTAATCATCAAGTTTATTAAAAATGTGCATAAAACCCCCTTTACCCGGACAAGTGCTCAAATCCATTATACTAATCTACAAGCCAAGTTTGGAGGAAATGCTGGGACGTCCTATTGGGCTAATGCTCATTGGATGTGGGATGTTTCTGGGAGAAGTCAAATCTAGGCCATGTGAGTGGATGAGGTGGTAAGGGATGTTTGGGAAAGGGATGCAGTGATAACAGGGAAATGTTTCCAAGCCCATTCATGGATGCAAATGTTTCCAATCCCATTCATTCCTTTTATCTTTATTCTTATTGATTTTTCTTTCAATAGGATAGTTAGGGGACACTGCCCTTGAGTGGTGACTAGTGGTGGCAATGTTACCCATAAGCATTTCAAAGAGATGAGAAGGTTGGCTCATGATGAGACCCCCTTTCTCTTGGCTATGCCACCAAGAGACACTACCTTGGGGTGGCGACCAGCTATTGGTAGTGTCATAACATTGCATGCCGATGGACCTAATAGGTTGCCTCATGATGAGACCCCCTATCCTTTAACTAGGTCTTGTTTTATTATTTTTATGGGTCCCTTTGTTTCTT
>JZKD02S1617433.1:142829-167203 GCA_000966675.3 Picea glauca
TGGTGTATTGTGGTGTATTGGTGTAACTCTTATACTATTGTTCATTTCTCATTGGATATAGTTGAATGGTTTAAGTATAAGTTGAAAAATGTTTTAAATTGTACTTGATAATGATTAACCCCCCTCTCAGTATCAACAATGTACATGGGAAAATGTAAGGCTTGAGTTTACAACCATACACATGAATAATAGTATAATATGGATACAAATACCAATCATGGGTACTTGTCTAAGGACTTAACTTAAGAAATTTATGATATTGTTTAGGCATTCATGAAGGTTGTTTTCCAAAAATAATAGTATATACACATGACAAGAGTTGATTGGAAAATTCCATGTAATTTCCATTGGAAGCAATAACTGACAAAACTGGGGTCCATTAAATAACTGATAAAAGCTTGCCATTTTCAAGTTGTTTCTTAAGGGAAAGATGTAAACATGAGACGACTTGAAAGAATAAAAGAAAATCCATCAAATATGACTCATAACAAAATGTTTTAAAGTCATGAAACAAACACAATTGTTCTTCACTGGCTTGTGCTAGAAAATCTGCAAAATCATATTCAACATGAGATGAACCTGCTGGAGGTATTATATCATTCATTAAATGAAGCATGAGTTTATCAACATGTAAGTCATCATCATTTCCCAAAATGAGAGACAATATTGAAATTTCCTGTTAATAAATTGGGGAAAACATTACAAAGGATATGAGAAAGAATTTGGGAATGGAATTTTCATCCAACAGAAAACGACGTATAAATTCCCTTTTTTCACTAGATGCTGAATTGTTAACTTTGGCAACTAGCTCTTCTTTGTCAATTAATTTCATAGTGGTAGGTAAAAAGAGAATAGAAAAAATGGATTTTGGTGTAATGGTTAAAAGGACTCTGATACCGTCAACAAACACTGTGGAACGACTGGATGGATTATATAACTTGGCAAAGGTTTTGACCAAGTCTAGTTCATGGAATGTTTAGGGTATAACAACATGGGTTAAAATACTCAACCAACTAGAAAGTGAATCCATTTTACCTAGGGTTTGATTTTGAAATAATTACCACACTTTCAATAAAACACCTGGACTAGAATGAGGCTAAAAAATATCTCAGATCAGATCAAATCAATGACACTCACAACCTTTCAAACTACTTATGGACTTATTTGTATGTGTCATCTTTCCATGAGGATCCATTCTTATAAAGCAAATGAACTTTCTTATAATGGTGAAATAGATGAATGCACTTACCGGTTCTGAATACCAAATCACCGAGTCTAATCCTAGTTATCAACGAACACTTCAAATGCTTCGGCTTATGGAAATGTGAAGGCGAATGATGAGTTTATTTATCATTTTATATAATAAACCAATGATTTTTTCATACACATGTGATAATTATTGTGTTAATGTGATCGTATCTCATAAGATCACATCATATTTATGACAAAGAAATGAAACCAAAATGACAACTCAACCGAAATGATATTTGAAGTGGTTTAATGGGTTTATGGAATATTTCATATGACTAAATCTAAATAAACCTAGAATTGTTTTTATCCCAAAGAGAGTTTTCCACCGTTAGATCTAATATGTACAGACCATTGGATTATTCACGCAGTGAAAACGTATTAAATCTCAAGCATGTTTAAACCCTAAACCGTATCGTCCGTCAGATCTTTTTCACATATGCCCTAAGATCTTTTGGAAATGCAACTAGTCGTTATATTTCATACAACTTAAATCCCGAATTGAATAACGATCATTGGATCACTTCAATTCTAGCCATCCAATTTTTTGGATAGTCATAATTGCTTATCATGTGATCGTGATGTACTCCAGAATTAAATATGACTATCCGATGAAAGGTATACATATCGTTCGATGATTTTGGTTGCATAAAAAATCTTATAGTTCGGGAAGCTTTCAAAACGAAATACATTACACCAAACAGATATTTCAAACATAAAACGTCCGATCCCTTAGATGTATCATGTCTTGATAATTGTCGTTTTAGTTCATATCCGCAATCCAAATCATATCTTTGATTTATATGTGAAATTAATTATAACCATTGTTTACAAAGTGGAAATCAAACAAAAATAATTGAAGCCTAAATCAATCCATAATCTATAATACTTTGATTTTAAAATAACCATTTTTTAAATGCTTTTAACTACAAATCTCAATTTGTTTCTTTAGAAGAAATAAAATAACAAGATTCAAGGAAAATATAATTATGATAAAAATTTGTTACAACACCAGGTATGTAGGTGAGGTGCATGTCACATGTGTGTCCCACCATCTTGCAACTTGTTTTGCGAACCACTGCACCAGGCTCTTCACTCTTCCTTACTCTCCAACCATCTTGGATACCTTGTCAAAGTGGATCGAAAACAAATCTCATTCTTTGAATTGTAGCAGTAGATTTGAGGCCAACTTTATGTTTGTAGGGATTAGGTTCGTATTCTGTTTGATTTTATTTTAATATATTTCAGGAATTGATAGAAAAGCAAGAGCGAAATATTTTTTAGGGATAAATTCAACTATCCAACACTCTCTCACTTTTGAATAATAGTTTTAAATTTTCAATTCATACACTTCCGTATCAACATTATCATTGGAGCAAAATGTCCACCACAAACACCTTCATGCATTTCCTTCAAAACTTCAATTGACTTCAAATGGTTGAGACATCTAAGCAACATGTTATCAAAAATTTTCTTGAACAAAGTTTTATAAATCAATACATAGCAATTTGATTTCATTTTTTATTCTCTTCTTTTTTTTGTTGACATCCCAACAGGAAATTGACCAGATTTTAGACAAAAAATGATGCCCTTGTACCATTCATATTTCGCCACCATTTTGTCTTGTATAGAAAGATTAATGTTCATACTTGAAGGATTAATGTTCATTGCCTCAAACCCACTAATTAGTTTTCAAAACCCCTGACTTTTTATAGTTTTCAGTGGTTTTATTTTATATCAAATTCTTTCAATTTGGCACACTAATTGACCCATCTTCCTTCCCTAAGATGCTCATATAACATCACCTTGATTGGTGGATATGGTACATAAGCAATTACATGTGAAGTGAAGATATAAGTTCTAAAATAAGAGACAACTTTGACCAAGGAAAATGCTTTCTTTTTTATACGAGAATATTTTAATTCATATTCCAATAATCCTTTACTCATGAAAGAAATTGGATATTCTTCCTTTGGGTCAATACTGCAACAACAATTTCTTCTAAAGTAAATGAATATAAGGCGAAGTCTTTGTCAAAACCAGGGCTAACCAAAAATGGAGATGTGGAGAATGTTGAATTTATATTTTAGAAAGCATTTTGTGCTTCCTCAAACCATTCAAAAACTTGATCTTTCTTCAATAATTTATTTATTGGCTTGACAATTGAAGCATAATCTGGGACAAATCTTCTAACAAAATTTATTTTGCTGAAAAAAGAATGAATAACTTTCCGACTTGTAGGAGGCTTCAATTTAGTTATGGCTTTGATTATTTTAGGATTTGTATATAACCCATCCTTACTTACAATGTGGCCCAATATTTTTTTCTTTTAAGACTGCAAACAAACAGTTCTTGGGGTTGAGAGATATGTTGTATTTATCTGCATCGTTCAAAAACTTGTTTGATATGTTTAAAATTTTGTTCTCTTGTTTTTGAATAAACTATTAGACCATCTTGGTAATATACCATTGTTTCCCCCAACATATCATTGAATGCATGATCCATGGCTCTTTGGAAAGTAGCACCATCATTCATTAGCCCAAAGGGAATTCAAACATAAGAATATGTTCGCCAAGGTGTTTTAAAGGTAATTTATGTCTATCATCCACTTCTACAAGTACTTGATTGCATCTTGAAAATCCATCCAACATAGACATCACTTAGAACCGACTATTGTTGGGTATGTTTTATATTCTTTTCATGATTGTGGGTCCCCCTATTAGGGGTTTCGGGGGCAAAGCCCCCAAATTGATTTTTTGGGGGGTTTATTCAACAAATGTTTTTGGGCATACTTTTTATTTTGGCAAGGGTGGTTTTTATCTTTTGGTGGTTTAGTGGTTCATGGTGATTCAACCCATGGTTTTCTAATTTTGTTTAAGGAATTAAGGTTTTAATATAATTTGGGTCAATGGATTAAGGGTTTTTGGATGCCATAGGATCCTATATATTGTATTGTAAACAATGAAGATGAATGATGAATAGAATTAGAGGTGCAACTATAAAAAATGTTGTTGGTTTTCCCGGTTGGGTTTTTGGGTACATGTGTTATACTCTTTGCATGACTAACTACATACATGATTCATTACTCCTAGTGCAATGGGGGGTTATGGGGGACTGAAACCCCAATTTTTTTTTTTGTGGTTTTTGAGTCTGTTTTTGAGCTATTTTCAACACACAATTTTTTCTTTTGGAAATTTTGTGGTGCATGGGCGGATTTGTGGCTTAGCCCATGGTTTTCTTGTTCCAGTAAAGGAATTAGGGTTGTAGTCTAATCAAGGTTAATGGATTAAGGGTTTTGGATTCTATGGGTTCCTAAATATATTGTATTGTAAACAATGAAGTTGGATGATGATGAATAAGAATTAGAGGTGCGACTCTAAATAGGTTGTTGGTTTTCCCGGTTTGGATTTCCAAGGTAAATACTTGTGTATATGTGTGATTTCAATTGTATTCTTTTCTATTTTTAAGAATTTTTGTGTGCATTGCATTACTCTAAAAGGTTAAAAAATTACAATCGGTATTAGAGTAGTTATTAGCTTTAGGGGGACATATTTGTGGCTAAGGGTTTGGCTTGGGTCTGTGATAAACCTTGTTACAATGGGAGCTCTGCATTATTGATTTTTGTGGTGAAAAGAAATGGTGGGCAATTCAAAAATAAACATTTGAAAATTTAATGGGAAATTTTTTGAGCTATGGAAGTTCAAGATGGAATATCTTTTGGTAGACAAAGATTGTTGGTCCTCGACCAAGTTTTGGAGAACCTTGGTCGTGTTTGACAATCTTTGGTACTTCGACAGACAGGTCGAATATGGAGAGCCCAGGCGAAGCAGAGTTTAGGATCTTGCCCCCTTTTTACAGGCCTTTTGGGTTTAGGGCTTATGTAACGGGTATGGGATGTCGGCCCATGGGTTTACCCATGCTTAGGCCCCATCTGCAAATGTATAAATAAGTAGCTAGGCATTGTAAGAAGAAGAGGATAAGAGAAGACCTAAGTTGGCTATGTGCAAGATATGTAAAGGTTGCTAAGTGTGATTAGTTGTAAAGGCTCCATGCATTGAACAACATTGAACAACATTCCAATAATCGATATTAGAGCAGGTTCCTTCACCATAGTCTAACCATTAAAGGAATATTCTGAGAAATCTAATGGATCAACAAGAAGGAATGTCCTCCAACAAAGCACCATTGTTCAAAGGAAATGATTATGCATTTTGGAGTATAAGGATGAAAAGTTATCTCATGGTTCTTGGATGTGATGTTTAGATATCTTTGGTAAATGATTACATTGCACCAACTACTGCACCTTCAGATGCTCCTACAAAAACACTCTGCAATGATAATTAAAGGGTTGTTAATGTAATTATGGGTTGATTAGCAAACCCCATATTTGTAAACTTGATGCATTATAAATCAATAAAAGAAATTTGGGACAAACTGAAAATCATCTATGAAGGAGATGGAAAAGTTAAGAAATCAAAACTTCAAACATACAGAGGGAATTTTGAGAGTTTGAAGATGAAAGAGGAAGAAAACATTGCAGAATATTTTTAAAGAGGATAAAATAGTCAATTCAATTAGAGCACTGGGAGAAGAGTTAAAAGAAAAAATTATTGTCCAAAAGGTGCTGAGATTATTACCAATGAGATATTATTCTAAGGTATCTACCTTGGAAGATCAATAATACCTTGAAAAACTTACAATGGATGAGCTTCATGGGATTCTTATAGCATATGAAATGAGAACCAGACAAAAAAAGTCATATAAAATGGAAACAACCTTCAAAGCATCAAAAGAAACAAAGAACCATGAGCATGTGCCAAATAAAAATCATTGAAATATATTAGATGAAGAAGAGGCCAATTTTATAAGGAAATTCCAAAAAGGGTCTGGGAAATATAAAGGGAAATTACTCTTCAAGTGTTTCGACTGTGGAAAAGTTGGGCATTTTTCCTCCAAATGTCCCTATCCCAAGCAGGTGGATAGTGATGATGAAGATTCTTATAACCATAAAGAACTTAAGAAGAGAAAAACTGGAAATAAGAAGAAATTAGACAAGAAAAAGAAAAACTTCTACTCCTAAGAAGATAGTAGTTCATCTAACATGAGTGAAGATGGTAAGACATAACTTTTATTTATGGGAATATAAATTCAAATTAAAGTTGTTGATGATAATGAAGAAAACTCTGAAGTTGAGGGAGAAGTATACCTTGAAGGAGAACTTATTAGTGCTCTTGAAGAACTGAGAAAATATAAAAATAAGAACAAATCATTAAGAAAACAACTATTAGAATATGAAGGAAAACAAAAATAAAGAGAAAATGAAGTTTCAATAACTATCAAGGAATCAAAACAAATCATTATTGACTTAAATACACAACTCCAAGAAGCCAAAATAGTTGAATAGGTCATAAGTAAACAACTCAATGAAAATCAACTAGATTGTGAAAAGCTAGAGGATGAAATTATTTTTCTAAAAAGAGAACTTGAGAAAGGAAAAAACCAATCAAGATTTGAAAACAATTCAATAATCTTGGATGATATTCTTAACAGCCAGAGATCATCAATAAATAATTCAGGACTGGTTTATGATCAAAAGAATTCTAACACGTGATCTAACTCTACATTTCAACAAACTGATAAAAACCCAAAACTTTATGAAGCTTCCTTTCAAATCTCTTTCAAAAAGGAAGAAAGAAAAATAAACATTGATTCTAATCAACAAAAATCTCCTCTCCCTTCAAAATAAAATGAATATAGAAGGAATACAACTACAATAAAAACTCCCCCCAAAAGGTGTCAACATCTCTTTCTTGGCTATTGTTTCTCTTACAATAATTTTGGGCATAAAGCATTACATTGCAGAGCTTATGGAAAATAAAATCATAAAAAACTTCAAAGATATGGTTATAAGAACAACAAAAATAATAATAATAAAGAGAACAAAAACTATAATTCATTCTCTCCACTGCAAAATTACAATGTTGAATGCCACAAATGAAACAATTATGGTCAAAAAGCTAGTGATTGCAAACTACCAAAACATCCCATAAAACTTCCAAAATTCAAGAGGAAAAACATAAGAAGACATGGAAAGAAAAACAAATGGAAGAAAAGGAAACAGAGTGTAAGGTAGCCTTATATGATAAATATAAAAAGATTCAATGGTATATTGGCAGTGGATGTTCAAAGCATATGACTGGATATCAAGAGAAATTCCTCAGTCTGAAAAGGAAAGAAAAATGAAGTGTTACATTTTGAGATAATGTCTTTGCCAAGATACTTGGAAAGGGTACAGTCGATCTAGGAAATAATAGAGCTAAAGAATAAAATGTGCTATTAGTTGAAAATTTGAAGCCTAATCTCCTCAGTGCGAGCCAAACATGTGATCAAGGACACATACTCATATTTGACTCTCAAAAATGTGAAATTATAAAAGAAGACTTAGGAAAATTAGTGGTTGTTTCACCAAGGACACCAAACGATGTTTATATCTTAAACATTGAAGAAGAAGAAAAAATTGCATGGGCCAAATATATGAAAGTTGGCTATGGAACAGAAGAATGGGACACATAAGCTTTGACAACTTGATCAAATTTAGTAAGAAGGTAGCTGTGAAAGACATGCCAAAGATTATAAGACCTTCAAACTCTATTTGTAGGCACTGCCAACATGGAAATCAGATAAGAGTAAGATTCAAGACAAAAGAATACTCTACATAAAAACCATTAGAACTTGTTCACACTGACCTCTGTGGACCAACAAGAACTAAAAGCATACAAGGTGAATATTACTTTATTTTATTCATTGATTACTATATAAGGATGACTTGGGTATCCTTTCTTAAAGCACATGTTGAAAATGAGACTGATCTCAAAATCAAGTGCCTAAGATCAGACAATGGAGGAGAATTTACCTCAAATGATTTCAATGATTTTTGTGAAGCTCATGGAATTAAAAGACACTTTTCAGATCCAAGAACTTCTCAACAAAATGGAGTTGTTGAAAGGAAAAATAGAAATGTTCAAGAAGCATCCATAACTATGTTAAATGAAGCTAAAATCCCAAATATATATTGGAGAGAAGAAGTGTATACAATAGTATACATACTCAATAGAGCACAGCTTAGGGTCAACCATGACAAGACACCATATGAGTTGTGGTTTGGTAGACCAACATCAATCAAACACTTCAGAGTCTTTGGGAGAAAATGCTATATAAAAAGATATGATGATAACCTAGGAAAATTTGATTCCATATCATATGATGGTATATTTATTGGTTACTCATCCAATAAAAAGGCCTACAGGTACTACAATTTGAGATTGCACAAAACTGTGGAAAGTGCAAATGTAAAAGTGGATGATCTAAAATGAAGAAGAATCAAATCTCAAGATAATTCACAAGTTGATGGAAGAAGAAGAAATGATGATGAGGAAGAAGAAACTAAATAAATCCAAGAATAAGAATCACAAAGTGAAGAATAAAATGAAGAGGAAGCATCACCAAGACAAGAGTCAAAAGCACCATCAAGAAGAATACAAAGAGATCATCCTGAAAGTCAAATCATAGGCAACAAAAGTGTTGGAGTTGAAACAAGAAGAAGGATAACATATGAATCAAAACAAGTAATATTCTCCCTAATAGAATCCAAAACATTTGCAGAGGCCATCAAAGATGAAGATTGGATTAAAGCCATGAATGAAGAGCTTGATCAAATAGAAAAAAATCAGACTTAGGAGCTTCTCCTAAGACCGAAAGACAAAAATGGGGTAGGGACCAAGTGGATTTTTAAAAATAAAGTTAATGAAGATAGTCAAGTTATAAGGAATAAAGAAAGATTGGTGTGTAAAGGATATGCTCAAGTAGAAGGAATTGAATTTGAGGAAACATTTTCCCCAATAGCCATATTAGAAGCTACCATAATGTTTTTGGCATTTTCATGTTTTATAAACTTTAAAATATATCAAATGGATGTTAAATATGTTTTTTTTAATGTAAATTTAGAAGAAGAAGTTTATATAAAACAACCTGAAGGATTTATGTTATCATACAATAAAGACTAAGTTTGCAAATTAAATAAAGAATTGTATGGTCTCAAACAAGCTCCCAAAGCATGGTTTTCAAGACTTGATAATCATCTACAACAATAGGGATAGAAAAGTGGAGCTACTGACAATAATATTTACATTAAAATTGAAAATCAGAATATGATTATTGTTGTAGTATATGTGGATGATATCATCTTTGGAAGTAATCTAAATCGTCTAAGCAAACAATTTGCTACAAAAATGCAAAAAAAAATTGAGATGCCAATGTTTAGTGAATTGTCATTGTTCCTCGAATTACAAGTTTCACAATCAAACAATGGCATATGTATATTTCAAACCAAATACATTAAAGAAATGTTGAAGAAATTTCAAATGGCATATTGTAAAACTATGAGAAATCCTATGATTACATGATGCAAACTAAGAAAATATGATGAATCACTAGAAGTAGACCAAACCATGTATGGATCAATGATTGGTAGCCTATTATATGAAACAAAACAAAACAAAAAAACCAGACATCATGCAAGATGTAGGAGTAGTGGCCATATTTCAATCTACACCTAAAGAAACACATATGAAGCAAGTTAAAAGGATTTTTAGATATCTCAAAGGCACCTTGGATTTTGGATTATGGTATCCAAAAAGAGAAGACTTCAATTTAACTACATATATTGATGCAAATTGGGCATGAAGTATTGATGACAGAAAGAGCATTGGTGGAGGAGCAATATTCCTAGGAAAATGTCTTGGGTCATGGTTAAGTAAAACGCAACCCTCCATATCACTATATACAACATAAGCTAAATATATTGATGCTACATCCTGCTGCACTCAAGTAATTTAGATGAAACAAACTCTAGAAGAGTTACAAGAAAAGTATGATCATCCAATTCTTCTTAACTATGACAATACCGATGCTATAAACCTTTCTAAGAATCTTGTCAAGCACTCAAAAACCAATCATATCCCAGTAAAATTTCATTTTTTAAGGGAACATGTTACTCAAAAAATTGTTGAAGTGGAATATGTAGATACTAAAGAACAGATTGCAAATATATTCACAAAACCTTTACTTATGGGTACTTTTGAATACCTTAGACATAAATTAGGGGTAATATCCATATCTAATTAAATTGCACAAGTTTCATTAGAGAAGGAGTACATGGGTAGGGGGAGTATAACCTCGGGGGAGCAAAGAAACATCTCCTCTTCCATTGTTGTGAAAGGGATAGAATGAACAATAAAACTCAATTAAAATAAAGAGTTTTTACTTTGTTTCCATCAATGCCAAAGGGGGAGAATGTTGGACATGGTGTTGGCATCAATGTCAAAGGGGGTCAATATGATCAATGTTGGACATGATGTTATGGAGTTGGCATGAATGTCAAAAGAGGGATAATGTGGTATTGAGACAAAAGGTTAGCATGTCCATTGATGTCAAAAAAGGGGGGCATTGATGTCAAAAAAGGGGGCCAATATGGTATTGACAAAACCCATGCATTATCAAAATCTTAGGCATGAATTAATAAAACATAACCATTGTGTAAAATGAATTTCATATGCATAAAAAAGAAAGACTAGTGATGGGTATGAATCTACAAATTTCAAACTGTAATATAGTGGTGAATTAATGTGCAAAGGAATAACATGCATATATTAATAATCTTTGCAAATACAATGCAAATAATTTTCATAGATAGGTATTTACCTTCTAAACTTGGATACACCATACAAACAACAAAAATTAACTTTGAACTGAGGAAAATAATGAATAATGCCAAGCAGAGATACAATTGCAATAAGGGTGACTCGACGAGGAAAATGTCCAAACACATTACAATCAATGGAAAGCACAAGAGTTGTTCTAGTATTTTTGTTGAGATGCCTTGTTTGGTCATTAAACTCATCAACATCCACAAACCAATCATGTATAGTTTGTTCAAGGGTAACCTCAATTTTCTTCTTGGAAGATTTTCATCTTTAACCTTAGTGAGATGGGAGTAGCATCCAGACTGTAGAGGATTTTAAGTATTCTGTAGTTATATTAGGGAACTAATTTCCTTGGAAGATGTCATGGATGAATTGAATATGAGTCCAAATGGAGGACTTATATATGGAACACATGGAGGATTATTTAGATGATGACTATCTTTCTTTAATTGCCCAATTTTTGTCTAAATTGTTGTATGGCATCTCTTTCTGCAATAGAGCAACTTGAACTCCCTTGTGTAAATGTTTTGACCAAGATGGATTTTGTTAAAAACAAGAAAGAAATCGAGAAGTCTCTTGACCCAAAAAAAGTTTAAAATAGACGATCTCAACACAGAAAAGGAAGAACTTGAATTTGGGAAGGGAGAAGTTGCACACCTGCTTAGAATTTAAAGAATCTATAGAAATTGATGTTGATCGTTGGATCAGAAAATGGAAGCACGATAGACGACGAATAAGCAACTTCATGTTTTAAAAAAGAATGAATGTTAATTACCAAGCCCAAACCCTAAGCTTATAATCAAATATGCCTTATATTTTTCGTGCTGATCGTTGATTAGATCGGACGATCTAATTTCTTTTTGCGTTTTACAACAGTTGACCAGAGTCAACACAACCATGGACATGAAAATATAATTCAAATTCACTTGTATATTATTCATCCACGGTCGACTAGAGAGATTATAATCAATAGTGATATTGGCATGATCAAGTTTTAACCATTGCCATATCTAGCACCAAAAGAATATTTGATGTTCCTGCAACTAGTGCAATTGTTATCATGATAGAACAATTCACGATGGGTACTATTCTTCATATTTGATTAAACAAATTGTGATGATTGAACATAACAATGATGAACAATATATCTAGGAAATTACAGGCTAGTGGAAGATAAGGAAGTTTTTAGATGAGAACATAGGAGGTTAGATCAGTTAGAATTTCTATTGATTCAGGTGGATATCGGTGGCCACCCACCTTTTCCAGCTGGCTCAAAACAACTTTATGGCAATTTTCATAAGTTACTGTTTTTAGCAGTTTTTTCGGGTCCTGCACTGCCTGTGCTATTGCCAAACCGACCACTAAGAAACATGGACTCTACACCCCTCTTCCTACTCCTGACAAGCCATGGGAATCCATCTCAATGGACTACATGTCGAGCCTCCCATCCACCAAGCGGGGAAATGACTATGTTTTTGTGGTTGTTGATCGCTTTTCTAAGATGGTGATTCTAGTTGCTTGCAAGAAGAACATCACAGCAGAAGCCACTGCCAAGATCTTCTTTGAACGAGTCTGGGTACATTTTGGGATCCCAAAAACCATTGTCTCAAATCAGGACAGTCAATTTTTCAGCACATTCTGGTCGACCCTCTAGTCTCTACTGGACACCAAGCTCACCAAATCCACGGCCTTCCACCCCTAGACAGATGGCCAAACTGAGGTCGTAAGTTGAATGATTGTGCATATCCTGCGCATGTATAATTCCAAGCACCCTCGCACATGGGATGAGAGTCTTCCCTATGTCCAGCATAGCTACAACCGAGCCCTGCATAGCTCAACCGGCCACAATCCCTTTTAGGTGGGGTTGGGATTCCAACCATTGGGTCCCATAGATGTTTCACTTCCCCTTGCAGTCACCTAGATAGACTCATCTCCTGCTCCAAATGAAGCTGAAAAAGCCACCCGGTTCATTGAGAGGACCCAAGGAATCCTCCAACAAGTTCATGATATCCTACAGAAGTCCAATGACAAGTACAAGCAGCGCCATGATAAACATTGGGTGCCACATAAGTTTTAGGTGGGAGACAAAGTTTGGTTGCACTTGCAGAAAGAACGCCTTACAGGACCCCATCGAAAGCTTCGCCCACTCCGTTATGGGTTGTACACCATCACCAAGGCTGTGGGGGATAATTCTTTTGAGCTAAACATTCCTCCTTTCCTTGGCCTGCACCCAGTGTTCAACGTGGACCTCCTTCGACCTTATTTCCCACCATTATTTCCCACCTCAGACGTAGCAGAACAGTTGACACCAACATAGCTCAACCCCGAATGCATACAACAGGAATCCGGTGATCAGATTGTGGACACACAGATCAAGGGCACTCAACAATAAAGGATCCAACTTTATCGAGTCGTCAAAGCAAGGCAACCATGGATGATTTTAGGGGCTAAATTTCGCTCATTGGCTAATTTTCCATGGTTTTTCAAAAAATTAGATTCGCTATTTTAAAAATTATTCGCCCAAATTCTATAGGATAAAATTATTTTACCTTAAAAATCGCCAAAATTTTATAAAATATATATAAAATCCTTATAAATTTTAATATTTTTACAAAAATATTGCCAAACATTTATAGTTGGCATATGAAGGATTAGTAAGATTCGCCAAGGTTTCTACATTTTAAAACAAATTCTCATCCTTAAAATCACCCCTAAAGTCAACTCCTGCACCAAGGCAAGTGACTCACCCGGGGCCAAATTCAACAGAAATTTCCTCATCTGATGGGGGAACTCAAAACAATGGAGACCATTTCTTCCTAAGGAGGGAGGATTGATCCAGGTGGATATCGGTGGCCACCCACCTTTTCCATTTGGCTCAAAATAACTTTCTGGCAATTTTCATAATTTACTATTTTTAGTAGTTTTTCGGGTCCTGAACTTCAGGAGCTGTTTTGAGGCCCTAAATGGTGTTTTTTTGGGTATGTTGCGGTTGAAATTTTTCATCATGAAATTTTTGGAAATTGTTGTAGTCCTCATATATATCTTTCCAACGGGTTATCGTACGCCTAAAACGAAGATCGTATGCAAAAGTTATGACCCTGAGAAGTTGATGTACTGACTTACCCAAACAGGGCCCACATGACTTTTGGCGCTTCATCTCCTAGGGTTAGGTTTTTGGATATCTAGGGTTTTTTAAACTCTTGTTTATTGTAAAAGGGCCTTCAGAGCCTCATTGTAATTATCTTCTTGTGAATGAGCGCAACCGTCACATCTCTCCTCAGAGATAAGCCACCACCATTCCAACAAGCTTGTTTTCTACTGCATTTTATAGTTTCAGCTTATTTCCTTATTGAATAGAAAATCAGTTTTATTGTATCTTTGTTATTCTGTGTTAAGCATCTGTTAATAATCTGTAGTCATTTCGTTCTGATTATAAAATCTGGATCATCTATCCAAAAGGTTGAAAGAAAGAACCTCTTTGATCGAAGCACCTAGGCATTCCATTGCAACTACAAGGTTTTTGGAAAGTGAAGCATAAATGTTGAACAACTTACAAGGGATTTGAAGATTTTTTAATTAAAGATCAACTATTAATGAAAAAATAAAAATGACAGCATTATTGTTATAATTAAATGAAGAGGTGCAACGGTTTTGTTGAAAAGACACAATGGGACAATGACATACCTATTGAAAGATTATATAAACAAAAAAGCATGGTGAAAGGAAAGTATCTCTATGAGCAAATAGAGAAGATCAAAAACCAGAGGCGGAGGTCAAGGAAGAATTTGACACTTAAAACGTTTACATGAAGTGAGGGTGGAAGGGAGGAGCAAAGGAGGCTTGGAGTCCTCTATAGGTTGAATCCTGAAACAGGGAGTTGCAAATTCTTCAAGTTGGTGCTTGAAAACAAAAGAATTGGAGTCCTTTACAGGTTGGAGCCTGGTCTATAGGGAGTTGGTTCTTGGAAGATAGGGGATTGGTGTCTCCTTGAGTTGGTGCTCAAAACAAGAGAGATTTGTGTCTCTTGCAAACTAAAACTTGTAACTAAAATATAATTTTTATGATTGTTACATTTAATTTTAGTTTTTTGTACATTCTTGTTGATAAATTGTATGGTTCATAAATTAAAAATTAAAGAATTAATTTAATTCATGAAAAATAATCAATATTGATTCACCCCCCCTCTCAGTATTGAACAACATTCCAACATCTTCATCCTCACATCCATCCTCTAGGCCTCACTTCTATGGCCCTCCCAATATTGTGGACATTTCTTCACTTCTCCTCTATTATGTAGGGCTTACCTATATCAACAACCCTCATTAATGTAACCACTAGCCATTTTTCTCTTTTCTTTTTCATATGCTCTCCAATTCTTGTAAGTGAAAATCACTATTGTCTCCATTAATAATATACTTTTGTAATGCTTCTCTTCAATCCTAAATAGCTATTATTTGTCTTTACCACCAATGACTGGTTGTTGCAGCACTTCTTAAGGCTATTTTTGTTATTTCTCTTGCTTGAGCTTCTCCATCACTCGTGCTCCCCATCTAAGTTCCCAGCTTCACTATAACCATTCCATCACTTCACCCTCAATGTGGGGCTTGTGCTTCCATCTCCATTGGAGTTAAAGGAAAAAAATCCTCTTCCACTAAAAGCATCTTCAACTAGGTGGGTATCTCTTTCACTAACTTTCCCTTAGACCCCCATGGAAAATTTTCCTTAGCTCACAAGTATCACTGACTTCATTTTACTATGAAATCTACAACATAACTTTTCAAAGTGGATTTTATCCAAAAAGTCAACTTCTCTTGCAATAAGGTTGTCACAACCCTACAACAAGATCAAATTTTAGGTGTTCCAATTTACTGTCCTCCCTTCTCGATGCCATCTATACTTGGGATTTTCCTCAAGCCTATGGAACCATTCAAACTAACTCGTTGGAAAATCGACCAAGAATATCTCATAGAAGTCAAACAATAGGCTTTGGTATTGAAATCATTGTGTTTTCCATCCAATTAAAGGAGCATATTTTTTTAGCAATAAGATATATTTGTTCGTCAAACTAGTCTTTAATTTCTTCTTTCATAAATTTCTTTTTCATTCTATCATGATGTCCCAAACTTCATCGTTAGGTCCCAACAACATAAGCATTTTTTGGCTTGAAATTTCAGACTAGGGTTGACAGAGTTGTCCAATAAAGGCCTTGTATTCTAGCACTGGAATATCAATCCTCGAAGACATGGAATGTCTCACCCAGGGTGCATTATCAAGACTTTAGATATATTGAACTGGTGTGCATCTATGAAATGATCACTCATTAAAATGATGAAGATTATGGGAGACTTGAAATCATATTGTGGTGTTGGCATTGTGGAGGCTCGATACTAAGGAGCCAATTCATGATGGTTGCAGTATCGTGAGGTACACAGGTTTTGTGCCATATGTTACCAACACATATATGTGTCTTATTGCATGGAGCAAGGCATCTACTTTGCGTGTGACACTAAAGTAGGAAAACATCAAGTCATCTTGCACTTGAGAAAGGCTTCTACCTCAAGTGTGAAGTCGATTCATGGCAGCCTCAATGGCTTGAGGTACAAGGGTTTTGTGCCATATTTTACCAACACATATGTGTCTTCTTGCACAGAGCAAGGCTTCTATTTTGAGTGTGGGACTGAAGTGGGAAAATATCAAGTCATCTTGCACTTGCAAAACCTCTTGCATGGAGCAAGGATTCTACTTAAAGTGTGAAATTGAAGTAGGGGAAAAATAATTATTCATGATCAACTTTCTTCAAAATATTTTATTCTCTTACTCTATTCTTTGTAATTCTTGCCCATGCAGTGTCCTCTTCGGCAGGACATAGTTTCAACCTAAAGGTCTTGACAATCAATGATCCCTAGACCACCTTTGCTTGATTTTTATTCTTCCATTGGATTTGTGGGCCTAGGACTCCTTGATTTTTTTTTTCTTTGATATTATTGTCGATTTTAACATTTAATGTCCAACAATCTATTGGTTGCAATGACCTATGATATAATTTTTTGATCTGGATTTATGAGCAGAATGAAATGAAAAGCTTGCTAGAATGGTGGCATTGTATCTCTGAGAAGAGATGTGACAGCTACACTCATTCTCAAGAAAATGATTACAATGAGGCTCTGAAAGAATTTTTACAATAAACATGAATTCCAAAACCCTATATATCCAAAAACCTAACCCTAGGAGATGAAGCGCCAAAAGTCATGTGGGCCCTATTGGGGTAAGTTAGTACATCAACTTCTCGGGTTCATAACATTTTCATATGATCTCTATTTGGGGCGCACAATAGCTCGTTGGAAAGGTATTGACGAGGATCTTCATTTTAAAGGCTCAATTACATATTTGAAAATTAGTGAGGTGCTCAATTGTGAAAAAAATGTCGTTTAGGCCTTCAAAATGGCACTAGACGTTTAGGACCTGGAAAACTGCTAAAAATAGTAAATTGTCAAAAAATTGTTTTCAGCCAGTTGGAATAGGTGGGTGGCCACTGATATCCTCATGAATCAATCATCCCCCCTTAGGAAGCAATGGTCTCCATTTCGTTGAGTTCCCCCATCAAATGATGAAATTTATGTTGAATTTGGCTGTGTGTGAGCCACTTGTCTTGGTGCAGGAGCTACCCTACTTTGACAACCCGATAAAGTTGGATCCTCTATTGGTGAGGATATACTTTCTAACATCCTATCGAATTTTTGGCCAATAGAAATGTCACTGCAACACTACCACTGTCTTTTCCACGCTGAAGTGTCCTTCCACTCGAATGTAATGGGCTTCCCAAATTAGCTTCGCTTGCTCGCCTGATGGAACATAGAGATGGCACCACAACCCATCCTGAAGATGGAAATTAGTGACAGTTGTGTTTGCACCCAACATATGGTAAGTTTTGGTGAAGTTGGGATTTATCTCATAGAGGTGGGGCCATCCAGAGGTCTCGTGGATGAAAGAGTCTAGCACTGTGGTGAGTGCCACGATTGAAGGTCGGTTAAGGAAATCAATGACTCGATTGGTACTTCTTGTTTTATACTTGATGTTGAGGTGGAATTGCTACAAATATGTGGACCACTTCAGATGGCAGTCATTCTGCAATTTGTCTTGTGTCTACATGAACTGTAACAACTTATGATCAGTGTGGATGACTATCTCCTTCCCGAGAATGTAATTTCTCCACTAGCAGAAAGCTTGCACAATGGAATACATTTCTTTGTCGTAAGTAGGGTAATTATGAATGACATCTGATAGTGTTTGACTATGATAGGCCACGGGGTGGTCGTGCTGAGTGAGGACTGCGCCCGCAACATAGTTTGAAGTAGTTGTGTCGATCTCAAAGGGTTGTTGCAGGTCAGGTAATGAAATCACTTGGGTTGAGCACAAGTGCTACTTCAGATCATAGAACGCTTGTTATTGGGACAAGCCCCACACATGTTTTTCCTTACCACCACCCCTGGTTACTTGGTTGAGGACCCATGCAATATGGGAGAATCCCAACACGAACCTGCGATATAAATTGACAAAGCCTAAGAATTTCCAAAGCTTAATGAGTGTGGTTGGGGATTGTCAATCACATATGACTTGGATCTTGGCTGGATCCACATGCACACCATGCACACCAACAAAGTAGCCTAGGTATTGGACCTTGTCCATGTCGAAGGAGTATTTTTCCAAATTCGTATATAGCTTGTGTTGTCGCAGAGTGTGCAGGACTTGTTGAATATACTACAAGTGTTCTACCCAAGTCTTGATGCAAATGAGGATTTCATCCAGATACACCACCGCAAAAGAATTAGTGAAAAGCCGCAAGATATCGTCCATCATCCTCATGAAAGTTGTTGGAGCATTTGTCAAACCAAAGGGCATGGCCAACCATTCAAAAAGACCTTATTTTGACTTGAAGGAAGACTTC
The DNA here is from genome assembly GCA_000966675.3 of Picea glauca. Taxonomy (NCBI): domain Eukaryota; kingdom Viridiplantae; phylum Streptophyta; class Pinopsida; order Pinales; family Pinaceae; genus Picea; species Picea glauca. The sequence continues at coordinate 161,784 of JZKD02S1617433.1, forward strand.
CATACATTTGTCTGCTTTATTGGGACTTGATGGTAGCCAGACTTCAGATCAATCTTACTGAAGTATTTGTCCCCCTTGAACTGATCAAGGAGATCATCGATTCGAGGAATCAGGTATTGGTTCCTGATTGTGATTTTATTCAGGGCCTCGTAATCAATGCAGAGTCAACATGTCTCATCTTTCTTCCGCACCGGCACGATTGGGATTCCATAAGGTGATGAGCTAGATCGGATGTGCCCCTTGTGGAGCAGCTCTTGGATATGGCGCTTGATCTCCTCATTTTCTAACAGAGAGCGACAATAGATTGGCCCATTGGGTAGCAGTGCACCAGGGGTCATATCGATGGGACGCTTGACCTGACAGTGCAAAGGTACCCCAATAGGTGATGAGAAGATGTATTTGTACTCTTCCATGACCTTATCCATTGCGTGGAGAGGTCGGTTGCGGAGGCCATGGATGTGGTTGCAACCTTTGCTCACTCTGAGAACGAATCACAAAGAAGACAAAATTCTCGGTCTGAGAAATGACTTTCCTGCATTGCTTGGCAAAGATCAAGGAAATAACACTAGGTGGGACTACCTTGGGTATCCTGTACAATTTCCTGTTCAAAATAATAATAACACTACGAGGCCTAGACTCATATACATCATGAAGTTTCCGTAAATAAGGTTGGTCCAAAAAAACATCACAAAATTTAAGGGGAGCAACATCACACAATACCTCATCTTTGAATGGTTTGATGTCGTACGACAAATGACACCGTTGGTTGACGCGAATATCTCTTTCTTGACGGAGCCATTCGATGGTATAGGGTTAGGTGCGACGTTATCGATAGGGATAGCTGCTTGATGACCTCTACCCAGATTAAGTTCTTTTGGCTACCACTATCAATGATGAAGTGCAGTGGAGTGTCTTTCACCCACATATGTGAATGAAAGAGGTGCTCACCTTCCTCTAGTTCATCAGGTTCTCTGGGTTGGATCTTGGTGGTAGCAATGGTGACACTGGGTTCCGTGCCAATGATCTGTCTCCCCTTTTTTGGTTCTGACTCAAAGTCAAAACCCGCATCTGATTTAGAGGATTTCACCAATGACTGCTTTGAGCGACAATCAACAATGTTATTCCAGGGGCTCTTATGGAAGTCGCACCACTTCTCGGTATCTTTCTTTGTCTTTCCATTGTCCTTATTTGCTTGTGGCTTGGACCAATTGTCCTGAGGTTGCCCATCTTTGCTCTGTCCTTTGTTCTACGGGTTGGGGCTGCCCTTTCCCTGCTTCTACTATGAGGGGTTCCCAGACCCAAACTGTCGTGTCTTTTGTTTAAGATTCTACTCGATTTGACGATATATCGATAGGCTGCGCCCAAGGATGAGATGTCCAAAAACTTCATTTATGTCTGGATGTCTCTATACAGACCACCGCGATACTTGAGGACCAAATGTCACTCAGAATCTTTGATATCCATCTTGGTGCATAAGGTATGGAAGACATTGATAAACTCTGGCACTGTTTGGTCTCTTTCCTACCGCAGTGTGGTCCATCTTGTATACAAGTCATCATAACTTCCAACAGGGTAGTATTGCTCCTTAATAACATCCTTGAAGGAACCCCAAGTGGATGCAACTGCAAATAATGTGGATCCATCTATTTCCTTTTGCTCATAGAAAGTCTCCCACCAATCTTTGACATGGGGGACAACCTTGAAAAACGCAAATGTAATATTTTCTCTATCAGAAAAGGTGTGGACGGAAAATACCCTTCTAGAAGATTTAACCATTTATCTGTGACATCTGCATCTATTTGACCTTCAAATATAGGAATATCAAAATTGATTTGTACCTTGAAGCGAGCGGCACCTCCGCTTGAGGTCGATGCATTGCTTATCGACATGCGTCGAAGGATTTTTGCAAAGCTGTCCATCACCTCGTTTCTTTGTCACTCGAGGGCTTCCTTGAGAAACATTTTGAAAGGATCTCATGTCCCATTGTCTTTCTTTTCGTCCACCATGGACAATTTCTTGGGCGTGCGAGAGCAATTGTCCTAAAGATAAACAAGCTCGAGACCCAACTCTCTATACCCTGACCGCGTCGGGGACATGCACTAAAAAACGACAAGGAGGAGACCGCTCTAATACCACCGATCCGGATTTATGAGCAGAACGAAATAAAAACACAGATTTATAATATTTAACACAGAGACACAATGAATAATAACAGAGATACTGTAAAACTTGACTTCTATTAAATAGTAAATATGTTGACACTGTAAATGATCAAATAGTTAACTATAATATATATTATAGTTTAGTGGTTGTCTAAGCCTGGGAATTAGCCACTCAAATATGCAGATCCAACTATATATAGTCGAATTTAGAACAAAATTAAATAAAAAATATCCCCCTAAAAATAGAAAGTTTAGACTAATGCTTAATATCCATTTCTAAGATGAACAAGGATAAAAGGGTACCTATGCAATATTTAATGTTCCAAGACACACTCTGAGATTTGAAACAATTCAAATCTGTATATAATTGTAAACAATTCAAATCCAAATAAATATATACTATCCATACATCATTTAATATTGCCTAGCAAAATGTTTATTGATTACTTTCCAAAAGTCAATTTCACAATTCCAACAATAAATTGTACAATTTCAACAATTTTCAATTCGCTACAAAACTAGTTTTCATATCTTAAATTTCTATGGTATGCAGCATTAAATGTTGCATGACCATGTATAAACTTTTGAACTGGGAAATTTGAAACAATTCAAATCTGTGCAACTGTATGAGATTTAATATCCATTTCTAAGATGGACAAGGACAAAAGGATAACTACCATGTTATGAGTCCTGCAAGTCCAGCGCGATTGGTAAAGACAGGACCTTCCTCCAAGTGTTGGGAGGAGGTCTCGAGGTCAAACCTGCTGGGTCTCCGGGACGAAATTTGTAATGGCTGCTGTGCTAGACTGGATACAGTGAATGTAAATGATATATATCTCTAATATATATTGAGATAATTTCTCATGGAAAAAAAAACTACCATGTTATGCATCTTTAAATGTTACACGAGGCATTCATATTTGAAACAATTCAAATCTGTGTATAAATTGTAAGATTTGAAACAATTCAAATCGGACCATGCAGCATTTAATACTGCGGCTTATTGGGCGCCTTTCAAATCCACTTAAATAGTCAATTTCACAATTCCAAGAATGAATCATACAATTTCAACAATTTTGAGTTCCCTTGCCGTAAATGAAACGATATGAGTGCCCAACATATAACGCTAGTTTTCATATATTAAATTACCGTGTTACCTACCAATGTAGCGTGAAGGACTGAGCTATTTTGAAAGTGAGCCGAAAGAATGTTTGAGCTCGAGGAAGATACGAAGAGAAGAAGAGTAGGTACATTGTGATTATAACTGTGACAGACGACCGTGTCAACACAAACAAAATCCTCCTGTTTTCCAAAACGACGTACATTTATTCATTTATCACTGCGCACAGAGAAGTGTGCGAAGCGTAAATACGCATTTAGTTCAATCAACCTTCCTCGCTGCTGTAACAAAGAAAACAATAAATACTTTCGTACATAGCAGTTGGTATGCTTTTCATTTATTCATTGCAGACGCAAACTGATTGACTGAACATAATAATATCAATACGGACCTAACTATAAGCCTGTGAATTCATTATTACATTAATTACAGCTGCCTACCCCCCACGCAATACATGTGACAGGTGAGTAAGATTGTCAGTAATGAATGAAGTCACGTCTTATATCGATCCCTGCCTACTCGGTTTCGGGTTCGATACTGACACGGCTGTCAGCATAGCTATAAATTTTAATGCATGTCCAAAAACTTTTTCATATACCAACAGTTAACTGGATTGTAACTGGGTAAACTTTTTAATAATTTCATAAGTGGACAAGCTCGGCATCTTTTCTAAATCTGGTGGAAATTTAATAAGAAGTTATGAATAAGTGAGTTTAATTCGAAATTAAGTTTTTACGTTTGATTTGTCTGTGAAGTCGGCTGTTGAGTTGGATGCTGAGTACATTCTAACTTTTGGCTTCTTTTTTTTGGTTTGTTTTGGTTTGTTTGTTAGATTTTGTTCGAAATCTAATGATGAATGGTTGGATCTGTAGATTTGATTGACTAAGTTTATATTATACCAGTGGTTCAGGGTTTTTCAGTAAGTTGAATCTATTTATACATTCAGAAATACAATTTAAACAATAGAAAACAGTGATTTTGTCCAAATTTACATCACCTGATTCCGACAAAAAAACCCAAAAAGTAAAACATTTAACCAACGCTGATTGAATCTGTGTAACACCACAAATGTTCAATTTGAACTTCTTCCAACAGAAAAGTTCACGGCGCCTTCACATATTGCATTAAATGTGCTATGAAAGAGGCTATATCATGGATATTGCATTAAATGTGCTATGCAAGAGGCTATATCATGGTATACGATGTGGCAATTTATTTGATTCATTTTAATTTTTTTTTAAAGTTTCGCTTCTTTTTAGTGGTGAAAGGTGAATTCCTACATGTACTTGGGGATTCCAGAATTGTTATTGATTGGTTGAGCAACAAGGACGATCTCCAAGCTATCTCTCTCTTGCCTTGGAAGGACAAAATTAGACTACTTCAGCCCACTTTCAAAAAAATCCGCTACAACCACATATATAGTGAGCACAACAAATACAAATCTATTGATCAACTTTTAAAGACAATGCTTCAGAAAAAAGTGGGAATCCTATCTAACAACCTCTGGATAGATGGACATGAGGGCCCTCCCCTCTTTCAAACTCTTTTTTAAGATCAGTTTTTTCCTCCTTCCTTGACAGACTTTCTCAATATGAAAGATGGAGTTTTCCCCTGGTCTAAGAAATCTCACTATATTTTCGAAAAATACATTTTCGCCAACTCTCTCTCAGTCTCCTAGCATCACTCTCATTTATATTTTCCATGACATTTCTCCCATATGAACTTTCTCGCTTCGCTCGTCGAAACACCGCTATAGGCGAAAGTCTTTTTTCTTTTCCTTTTTTCACTTTCAACAGCCTCTCCATAGCTGTGATTGTAGCTTTATGTTATGAAAACAAATTATATAATATATAATTGAAAAATTTTCCCATAGGAAAAAACTTTGCAAAGTGAATGCTTGATTCACATTTGTAGGTCCAGCCCTAGTAACACAATAACTTTAACTTGAGTAACCCATTTTCTAAAACAAAGCATAATAATATTGAAGAACAACAAAAGGGGATCAATTCCAACACCATAATGACCAAAACATAGCACATGTATGAGCATGGATTGACAAGGGTGTCTACATATCCATACAAAACATGATCATGGGTTGCGTTATACTTGTATTTGTAACCTTAGGCTTTGAAAAAAAG
>JZKD02S1617444.1:0-22748 GCA_000966675.3 Picea glauca
TCTTGTACTTGAACATTTAAGTGGGGTAAAAGGAGGTTTCCCCCTCGAAGAGGCTTATTATCTGAGATTATCTCTTTTTCAAGGCGTTGAGTACTTTTCCTGAGGTTTTTCTATGATATATTGATTTTTGGTTCTTAACAGTTTCCCCCTTGTTACGTTGAAAAACATCACATTCAACCACAAAGGTGTGAATTTCTTGTTTCATACGATCCCATAAAAAATAACGTTTAACTCATTCATGGGTTTTGGTAAACGCGAGAAGCTCAGAAAGCACCATGGTTTTAAGTTGTGACTGGTGGCTTAAATATAGACAACCTTTGCAGTTAATATCTTCATTGTTTCAAGAGTATGTTGGATAAAATTGAGAATTTTCTTTCAATTGTTGGATCGGTTGGGAATATTTGGGGTCTTGCATCCATTCTTGGCAAATAACTTGGAGCCAATATGGTACAATGAAGGAGAAGTAAAAAAGGGATCCTTCTTCTTTGTAATTTCTAGACAGAGCATCAAACACTACATTTTATTTTCCCTTCTTATAAATGATCTCATAATCATATCCAAATAACTTGGTCACCCATTTTTGTTTCGCTTGGGATGAAATCCTTTATTCTAGGAAATAAATGAGGCTATGATGGTCGGTTTTAATTTGGAAGTGTTTCCACAAGAGAAAGACACCAGAGATCCACATCATGCAGAATAGATTGATTGGCCAAGATGTCACTCTGAGAGTTGTTTGATAATGAAGGACAATGGTCTACCCTCTTGCATGAGTATTGCACCAATGCCTTTCCCGGAGGCATCACATTCAAGGACAAAAGTATTTGTGAAGTTAGGAAGGGCCAAGACAAGAGTTGTGCACATGGATTCTTTCAATGCTTGAAAGGATTGATCAACTGCTAGATTCCAAGTGAAAGAATTATTTTTTAGGAGATCACTAAGAGGCACTACAATTTTTCCATAATTCTTAACAAACTTGTGATAGTATCTTGTTGAACACAGAAAACCATGCAATATCTTGAGATTTTTTGGGTAGTCCAATCCTGCATAGCTTCAATTTTCTTAGGATCCACCCTTACACCATCCTTGCTGACAATATGACCCAAGTACTACACTTTCGAAGCTCCAAAGGAACATTTATATTTCTTGAGAAAAAGTTGATGCTGAGAGAGTAGACTGAGAACTTGATCCACATGGGTAATATGGTCTACCTAGGTTTTACTATAGATGAGAATAACATCGAAGAAAACTAGGACAAAATGACGAAGAAAAGGACGAAAAACATGGTTAATGAGACTTTGGAAAGTGAAGGGAGAATTACACGGGCCAAAGGGCATGGACAAGAATTCATAGTGACCCTCATGAGTGGGAAAAAAAGTCTTAGGAATGTCTTCCTCTTGCATATGTGTCTGGTGGTAGCCAAAACATAGATCAAGTTTAGTAAAATATTGAGCACCATTTAATTCATCCAAAAGATCATCAATGACAAGAATGGGAAATTTGTCTTTGATGGTGATTTTATTGAGGGCATGAAATTCAAGACACATACGCCAAGTAAATTATTTTTTGAGTACCCTAACCACAGGGTAATAATAAGGGTTGGTACTAGGGAGGATAATACCTTCGGCTAGAAATTCTTGAATAATTTTCTCAATTTCATTCTTTTGGGAAAAGGGATTACGATAAGGGAGAACATTGGGAGCAAGAATTCCTAGGATGAGAGGAATGGAATTATCATGAATACCATGAGAAGGAGGAAGTCCCTAGGGAGTGTAAAACAAATCTTGGTGTTTGGAGATGATACATTGGAGGTATGATCCAGGTGGATATTGGTGGCCACCCACCTATCCCAACTGGATTCTCTTGGCAATTGTTAGTTCAACACATTTCTCTTTAATGATGAAATTTCTATGTAATTGTGGGTTCTACATTTATGGGGATATTCTAAATCCCTACAAAATATCCAAGTGGATATTGGTGGTCGCCCACATATTCCAACTGGCTTATTTTGGAAGTTTTCATGTCAATACATCTTTATGTACTTCCAAGGCCATTTTAGGGCCTTAAACAATAATTTTTATCTTTCCATAGTCAAACTATAGATGAAGTCAAAATTTGACAGCATAATGTGTATTTCTCAAAACTCCCTTTCCAACGGGATATCACATACCTAAAACAGAGGTTGTATGCAAAAGTTACAACCTCAGGAAGTTGAGGTATCAACTTACCCATCGAGGCCCACATAAATTTTGGTGTTTCATCTCCTAGGGTTAGGTTTTTGGATGTCTAGGGTTTTGGCATTCATGAGTAATGTTAAAAATTCCTTTGTAGCCTCGTTGTAATCATTCCACTTAGAAGAATGTGCATAGAAACCACATCTATTCTCAGAGATAGCTACTACCATTCGAGCAAGTTGTTTTCAATTCTGCAGTTTTATAGTTTCAACCTATTTTATTTATTTAATAAAAGTTATTGTGTACTAGATATTTGTTTTTTTGTCCATATATCTATGTTATTGTATTCAATATATTATTCATTTCATTCCAATCATAAATCTGGATCAGTGGTATCATAGAGGTCTACTCTTCGTTTGTTTTTCATCGGGCATGTCCCCGACAAGATCTGGGTATAAGAAGTTGGGACCCGAACTAGTAAAGCCTTTGCAATATTGGTCGCGTCAAGTCCAAAAAACACTCATGGGGGATGAGAAGAAATATGACAGAGTAGGAGATCCTTTTAAATTGTTTCTCGAGGAATCCCTTACACGACAAATGAACAAAATGATGGAAAAATTTACACATATCCTTTGGTGACTACCCATAGGAGACACATATTCATCAAGAGGCCATGTAACCCCCTTCAAGGTATAAGTAAATTTTGATATTCCATTATTTGAAGGACTGATAGATTCAGATGTTATAGATAAATGGTTGAATCTTCTATAAGGGTATTTTTCAGTCCATAATATTTTCGATAGGGAAAATATTACTTTTGCACTCCTCAAGGTTGTCCACCATGTTAAGGAATGGTGGGACACTTACTCTGAGAAAAGGGCCACATATGAATCTTCAATATTTGCAGTCCCCCCACATGGGATTCCTTCAAGGATGCCATTAAAGAACAATACTACCCTATTGGAAGCTACAAGGACTAGTACACAAGATGGACCAAGTTGCGTCGGGAACCAGAAAGTACCATATTTCACCAATATTTTCCATACCCTTCCCACCAAATTGGGTATCAAAGACTCTGAATGAAATCTTGTTCTAAAATACCGCAGTTGTCTACATATATACATTCAAACAAAAATGGAGTTTTTGGACATTGCATCATTAGGTGCGACTTATAGATATTTTTTCAAGATCAAGAAGAAATTTAAACAAAAGAGGTGAGAGTTTGGATCTACAAAATCCTCATAGCTGAAGTAGGGAAAAGGTGGCTCCAACCCACAAAATAAGGGACAGAGAAAATATGGCCACTCTTAGGACATCTAATCCAAGCCGCAACCCAAGAAGGGTAATGAGAAGTCAAAGAAGTACACGGGAAAGTGGTGTGAATACCATTAAATACCTTTGCACAACACCAAAGAATGTCGCTCCAAGCAGTCACTGGTGGTCGAGCTGAAAACTTCCGAGTCAGAGGCAGATTATGAATTCGAATAAAATATGGAAGGATGGAATAAGATTATCGATCTCAAACTAAGTTCTACTTTTTATACCACCAAATTCTATCCAAGTGAAACAGAAGAGACAGAGGAAGGGGGACACCTATTTCACTCACATATGTGGGTAAAGGAGGCTCTGCTTCATTTCTTTGTTTATAGTGCTAGCACTGAAAGTCACACTTTGACTGCTAAAGTGTAAGCTCAGCACCAATCAGAATGTATGGAAGGTAATTTGGTTTTTAATAGGTGGATCAACAAGACGGAGAAAGAAAAGGGAGAGGGCAACGAACTACAGATTAGTAGGCTACACCAATGGGCAATGGAGTCACAAACATTCTACTCATTGAAGGCACAAAAGATGCTCAACATAAAACAAAATTAGATGCTAATAGGTGGAAGAATGAAGGAAAAAATAAGATAGAATGTTCACTAAACAGAGATCCTCTCAATTTAATGAATCAAAAAATACTTGAATATAAACAATGATTGATGGGAAAAATATAGCAGATCCCTTGCTGCTTAGGGATCCATAAATCATTTACAAAATTTGATCCTCAAATATGAAATATATTCAAATAAGAAGAAATATAAACAAAAGAGTTAGAATCTGAAATCGCAAATCTCATGAGTATAGTATAGCAGTAATTCTTACAATCATAAAATTCCCACAGGCTTACAAATGAACACACACAGGAAAATTGCCCGCTACAACTCTCTCTAGCCTCTCTTGGCTCATGAATCCTGTTCTCCAAGAGATCTCTCCTTCCTTAAATAGAAAATAAAATCCAAATAAACTTAGGAGGTTGAATCCCACATCCTCCATTGGATTATAAGCCTTGGAGATAGGTGGCAACAATCAAAGAGACAAAAATCCAACAAATTGTTAATTTTAAGGAATTTGTTGGAAGTCATTAATAAATTATTTCCATCTCATTGCATGAAGACTTTGATGGACAAAAATATTAGGTGCAGGTGTCCCTTGACATCTAATTTATACTTGAGAATCCATTTGAATCCTCCTTGACAGGTGGCAACCTCCCAACAAGGCGAATATCAAAACCGTGACTTCTACAGGAAATTCGGTAGCACCATTGCAAAATAGTTTGTACATCCACTTCTATGTCTAATATCTCTCAAACCATAACACATTTTGAAACACTGAGAGAGGTTTTTGATATTTGGAATGTTATGAACAAAAAATTCCTCCAGTTTTCAATAATACCATCTCAATTGTTCACAATCCAAGTTTTAAGTTAGTCACTCAAAAATGGCAGAAGCATCCATGCAAAATAATTCTGCACAATTTGGTCTCTCCCAAAATTTTGGTAGTGCCTTTAGGTAGCCCCCACCTATGTGTTTGCGTGAAATTTGGTAGTGTAAATTCGTGGGTTCTTTTTATGCTTGGAACCTTGTGAGAGTGTTGTGAGTGATTTTTCTTGACACTTGGCGCCTCAAATTTGAATGTTGGTCTCTCTCTCTCTTCGCACTTTGTGTATAACTTGATTGATATGATGACATTGGCCTGTGTGTTTGGCTAGTGCTGTCTTGAGATGTCGATTAATGCTTGAACTTGGAGACTGGGCATAACCCAATATAATTTTAATTTTCCCCGCAATAAATAAAATATCCCATAACAATTATATTCATTTGCCAAAATGAATAATGAAGGACTTATGCAAAGTTGAGGCATAAACCAATCTTGTAATAACATAGGCTCCATGGGGGACAGATTCCTCCCTATGGGGCTCTAATAACTCTTGTAGTTTATGTGCCTTATCCTAGGGCTACTCCCAACCTTTAACCTCTATAATCTGCTTTGATTTGTGACCTTCAACTGAAACTAAATGCAAATGAAAACAAAAGCTGACAAAAATGATGAAAATGATGCTTGTCCAGTAAGCTTATTGCACACACCTACTCTAATTATTGGGAAAATGAAGCATTCAAGTTACATGAAACAACCAATGAATACATTTCATCATTTTTTCAACTGTTTGAATCTTTGAAATTTTCTTCCTTATGCACCATAGATAATTCCTACTTGAAGGCACGTCAAAGAAACATTTGGCAATACACTTTCCATTGAGGAAATCAGTGAGACTGGGCTCACTTTCTGCTTACAGGTAGCCTACAAATGAATCCTGAAAAACATCATCAATATGTTTCCCTACGACAATGATTTGTGTAAAAAGGAAAAGTATTGCATTAGGTCCTTCCTCCATTGTTCTTGGTTGTTGCATGGCTTGCTGATTTTTTTATTCCTCCTCAATGCATATGGCCTTGGTCCACTCCTGGTCATGAGCTATATTAGGAAAAAGTCTTAGCGATGCTTGTCTTTCTTTAATTTCAACCTCTCTCATCTGATCACATGGCATTTGATCTGGGATGCTTGATGAAATTGAACTTGTGTCTTCAAGAGGAATAGGGGATTGATAGGGAAATTCATCACAATTAGAAGTGCTTGGGAAACTATATTTTTTTGTCTTATCTTCTAACTGTGAGGAATATTCACCATAGCTTGGCTTATGGTCCCAGTTTCTCAGTTTTTCACCTTCTAAGGTTATATTATCATCTTTTTCTTCTTTTTTAGCAACACAAATATGACATCAGGGTTGAAACAAGCTACTGTTGCTTTGATGGGAAGTGTACTTCTCTGATATAAGGTCTTCAATAGACTATTCATGGAAATCATCTTCATAATCATCATACAAAGGTGAATCAATGACCATTTCACTATTATTGGTTCAAGGGATTAGTAAAATAGCTGGGACAGCTGGTTGTTTAGGGAAAACATCCTCATAGTCATCAAAACTTGACAAATCATGGCGCATTGGTTCATTAACAATATGAGGGATTACAACAACAATTGGTAAGCTATGAATTTGTTCAAGACAAACTACAACACTATCCTCATGATGAAATAACTCTAAACCTAAGATGACCTCTTGACATAAACAATCCAGAAAAGGAGGAGAAACGGAAGTGATGGATTGTCCATATTGATCTTTCTCTTGCGGACCTAGATTTTGATATGAATGATGCATTTGTTCTTGAAATTTAGGAAAAGCATTGTGAAATTCATCATCTAATTCCTTCTCTCTACAATCATCCCTTTCATCATCACTCCTAGAGGAATCACTTGATGAATCTTGAATATATGATGCATACCCCTCACAACAATTCTCAAAAAGTCTTTCAGCTGGATAAATTAGCTTGCAATGAGAATAAAAAACATCACGAAAGTCCTTCAAAGAGGAAATACTAGAAGCAGCGAGTGTTCTATACCATTGCCTCGCATAGCCTTCCAATGAATACATGAACATTTTCATCAATATATCTTCATGATGGATGTCATGTTGTTGCATCAAAGAATGAAATTCATGAACATGCTCAAAAGGATTGTCATTCTCACCTTCATAAAATCTACGCAGCAGATCTTGCCATTCATCAATTTGAGGCACTGGATGTGGATAACCATATATAGATGAGAAATTGAGTGGGGAAAACCTCCTAGATAGGATAGCCTTCATAGCCATTTAATTTGTCTTATTCCAGTGGATTCACCAATAGATTCTGAACAATGGAGTTTCCATGGTGAATGTGCAGTCTTGAAGGCNCCATTCTTGGCAAATAACTTGGAGCCAATATGGTACAATGAAGGAGAAGTAAAAAAGGGATCCTTCTTCTTTGTAATTTCTAGACAGAGCATCAAACACTACATTTTATTTTCCCTTCTTATAAATGATCTCATAATCATATCCAAATAACTTGGTCACCCATTTTTGTTTCGCTTGGGATGAAATCCTTTATTCTAGGAAATAAATGAGGCTATGATGGTCGGTTTTAATTTGGAAGTGTTTCCACAAGAGAAAGACACCAGAGATCCACATCATGCAGAATAGATTGATTGGCCAAGATGTCACTCTGAGAGTTGTTTGATAATGAAGGACAATGGTCTACCCTCTTGCATGAGTATTGCACCAATGCCTTTCCCGGAGGCATCACATTCAAGGACAAAAGTATTTGTGAAGTTAGGAAGGGCCAAGACAAGAGTTGTGCACATGGATTCTTTCAATGCTTGAAAGGATTGATCAACTGCTAGATTCCAAGTGAAAGAATTATTTTTTAGGAGATCACTAAGAGGCACTACAATTTTTCCATAATTCTTAACAAACTTGTGATAGTATCTTGTTGAACACAGAAAACCATGCAATATCTTGAGATTTTTTGGGTAGTCCAATCCTGCATAGCTTCAATTTTCTTAGGATCCACCCTTACACCATCCTTGCTGACAATATGACCCAAGTACTACACTTTCGAAGCTCCAAAGGAACATTTATATTTCTTGAGAAAAAGTTGATGCTGAGAGAGTAGACTGAGAACTTGATCCACATGGGTAATATGGTCTACCTAGGTTTTACTATAGATGAGAATAACATCGAAGAAAACTAGGACAAAATGACGAAGAAAAGGACGAAAAACATGGTTAATGAGACTTTGGAAAGTGAAGGGAGAATTACACGGGCCAAAGGGCATGGACAAGAATTCATAGTGACCCTCATGAGTGGGAAAAAAAGTCTTAGGAATGTCTTCCTCTTGCATATGTGTCTGGTGGTAGCCAAAACATAGATCAAGTTTAGTAAAATATTGAGCACCATTTAATTCATCCAAAAGATCATCAATGACAAGAATGGGAAATTTGTCTTTGATGGTGATTTTATTGAGGGCATGAAATTCAAGACACATACGCCAAGTAAATTATTTTTTGAGTACCCTAACCACAGGGTAATAATAAGGGTTGGTACTAGGGAGGATAATACCTTCGGCTAGAAATTCTTGAATAATTTTCTCAATTTCATTCTTTTGGGAAAAGGGATTACGATAAGGGAGAACATTGGGAGCAAGAATTCCTAGGATGAGAGGAATGGAATTATCATGAATACCATGAGAAGGAGGAAGTCCCTAGGGAGTGTAAAACAAATCTTGGTGTTTGGAGATGATACATTGGAGGTATGATCCAGGTGGATATTGGTGGCCACCCACCTATCCCAACTGGATTCTCTTGGCAATTGTTAGTTCAACACATTTCTCTTTAATGATGAAATTTCTATGTAATTGTGGGTTCTACATTTATGGGGATATTCTAAATCCCTACAAAATATCCAAGTGGATATTGGTGGTCGCCCACATATTCCAACTGGCTTATTTTGGAAGTTTTCATGTCAATACATCTTTATGTACTTCCAAGGCCATTTTAGGGCCTTAAACAATAATTTTTATCTTTCCATAGTCAAACTATAGATGAAGTCAAAATTTGACAGCATAATGTGTATTTCTCAAAACTCCCTTTCCAACGGGATATCACATACCTAAAACAGAGGTTGTATGCAAAAGTTACAACCTCAGGAAGTTGAGGTATCAACTTACCCATCGAGGCCCACATAAATTTTGGTGTTTCATCTCCTAGGGTTAGGTTTTTGGATGTCTAGGGTTTTGGCATTCATGAGTAATGTTAAAAATTCCTTTGTAGCCTCGTTGTAATCATTCCACTTAGAAGAATGTGCATAGAAACCACATCTATTCTCAGAGATAGCTACTACCATTCGAGCAAGTTGTTTTCAATTCTGCAGTTTTATAGTTTCAACCTATTTTATTTATTTAATAAAAGTTATTGTGTACTAGATATTTGTTTTTTTGTCCATATATCTATGTTATTGTATTCAATATATTATTCATTTCATTCCAATCATAAATCTGGATCAGTGGTATCATAGAGGTCTACTCTTCGTTTGTTTTTCATCGGGCATGTCCCCGACAAGATCTGGGTATAAGAAGTTGGGACCCGAACTAGTAAAGCCTTTGCAATATTGGTCGCGTCAAGTCCAAAAAACACTCATGGGGGATGAGAAGAAATATGACAGAGTAGGAGATCCTTTTAAATTGTTTCTCGAGGAATCCCTTACACGACAAATGAACAAAATGATGGAAAAATTTACACATATCCTTTGGTGACTACCCATAGGAGACACATATTCATCAAGAGGCCATGTAACCCCCTTCAAGGTATAAGTAAATTTTGATATTCCATTATTTGAAGGACTGATAGATTCAGATGTTATAGATAAATGGTTGAATCTTCTATAAGGGTATTTTTCAGTCCATAATATTTTCGATAGGGAAAATATTACTTTTGCACTCCTCAAGGTTGTCCACCATGTTAAGGAATGGTGGGACACTTACTCTGAGAAAAGGGCCACATATGAATCTTCAATATTTGCAGTCCCCCCACATGGGATTCCTTCAAGGATGCCATTAAAGAACAATACTACCCTATTGGAAGCTACAAGGACTAGTACACAAGATGGACCAAGTTGCGTCGGGAACCAGAAAGTACCATATTTCACCAATATTTTCCATACCCTTCCCACCAAATTGGGTATCAAAGACTCTGAATGAAATCTTGTTCTAAAATACCGCAGTTGTCTACATATATACATTCAAACAAAAATGGAGTTTTTGGACATTGCATCATTAGGTGCGACTTATAGATATTTTTTCAAGATCAAGAAGAAATTTAAACAAAAGAGGTGAGAGTTTGGATCTACAAAATCCTCATAGCTGAAGTAGGGAAAAGGTGGCTCCAACCCACAAAATAAGGGACAGAGAAAATATGGCCACTCTTAGGACATCTAATCCAAGCCGCAACCCAAGAAGGGTAATGAGAAGTCAAAGAAGTACACGGGAAAGTGGTGTGAATACCATTAAATACCTTTGCACAACACCAAAGAATGTCGCTCCAAGCAGTCACTGGTGGTCGAGCTGAAAACTTCCGAGTCAGAGGCAGATTATGAATTCGAATAAAATATGGAAGGATGGAATAAGATTATCGATCTCAAACTAAGTTCTACTTTTTATACCACCAAATTCTATCCAAGTGAAACAGAAGAGACAGAGGAAGGGGGACACCTATTTCACTCACATATGTGGGTAAAGGAGGCTCTGCTTCATTTCTTTGTTTATAGTGCTAGCACTGAAAGTCACACTTTGACTGCTAAAGTGTAAGCTCAGCACCAATCAGAATGTATGGAAGGTAATTTGGTTTTTAATAGGTGGATCAACAAGACGGAGAAAGAAAAGGGAGAGGGAAACAAACTACATATTAGTAGGCTACACCAATGGGCAATGGAGTCACAAACATTCTACTCATCGAAGGCACAAAAGATGCTCAACATAAAACAAGATTATATGCTAATAGGTGGAATAATGAAGAAGGAAAAAATAAGATAGAATGTTCACTAAACAGAGATCCTCTCAATTTAATGAATCAAAAAATACTTGAATATAAACAATGATTGATGGGAAAAATATAGCAGATCCTCTGCTGCTTAGGGATCCATAAATCATTTACAAACTTTGATCCTCAAATATGAAATATATTCAAATAAGAAGAAATTTAAACAAAAGAGTTAGAATCTGAAATCACAAATCTCATGAGTATAGAATAGCAGTAATTCTTACAATCATAAAATTCCCACGGGCTTACAAATGAACACACACAGGAAAATTGCCCGCTACAGCTCTCTCTAGCCTCTCTTGGCTCATGAATCCTGTTCTCCAAGAGATCTCTCCTTCCTTAAATAGAAAATAACATCCAAATAACCTTAGGAGGTTGAATCCCATATCCTCCATTGGATTATAAGCCTTGGAGATAGGTGGCAACAATCAAAGAGACAAAAATCCAACAAACTATTAATTTTAAGGAATTTGTTGGAAGTCATTAATAAATTATTTCCACCTCATTGCATGAAGACTTTGATGGACAAAAATGTTAGGTGCAGGTGTCCCTTGACATATAATTTATACTTGAGAAGCCATTTGAATCCTCCTTGACAGGTGGCAACCTCCCAACAAGGCGAATATCAAAACCGTGACTGCTACAGAAAATTCGGTAGCACCATTGCAAAATAGTTTGTAGATCCACTTCTATGTCTAATATCTCTCAAAGCATAACACATTTTGAAACATTGAGAGAGGTTTTTGTTATTTGGAATGTTATGAACAAAAATTCCTCCAGTTTTCAATAATACCATCTCAATTGTTCACAATCCAAGTTTTAAGTTAGTCACTCAAAAATGGCAAAAGCATCCATGCAAAATAATTCTGAACAATTTGGTCTCTCCCAAAATTTTGGTAGTGCCTTTAGGTAGCGCCCGCCTGTGTGTCTGCGTGAAATTTGGTAGCATAAATCCGTGGGTTCTTTTTATGCTTGGAACCTTGTGAGAGTGTTGTCAGTGATTTTTCTTGACACTTGGCGCCTCAAATTTGAATGTTGGTCTCTCTCTCTCTCTCTCTTGGCACTTTATGTATAACTTGATTGATATGATGGCATTGGCCTGTGTGTTTGGCTAGTGTTGTCTTGAGATGTCGATTAATGCTTGAACTTGGAGATTGGGCATAACCCAATATAATTTTAATTTTCCCCAAAATAAATAAAATATCCCATAACAATTATATTCATTTGCCAAAATGAATAATGAAGGACTTATGCAAAGTTGAGGCATAAACCAATCTTGTAATAACATAGGCTCCATGGGGGATAGATTCCTCCCTATGAGGCTCTAATAACTCTTGTAGTTTATGTGCCTTATCCTAGGGCTACTCCCAACCTTTATCCTCTGTAATATTCTTTGATTTGTGACCTTCAACTGAAACTAAATGCAAATCAAAACAAAAGCTGACAAAAATGATGAAAATGATGCTTGTCCAGTAAGCTTATTGCACACACCTACTCTAATTATTGGGAAAATGAAGCATTCAAGTTACATGAAACAACCAATGAATACATTTCATCATTTTTTCAACTRTTTGAATCTTTGAAATTTTCTTCCTTAYGCACCATAGATAATTCCTACTTGAAGGCACGTCAAAGAAACATTTGGCAATACACTTTCCATTGAGGAAATMAGTGAGMCTGGGCTCACTTTCTGCTTACAGGYAGCCTACAAATGAATCCTGAAAAACATCATCAATAYKTTTCCCTRCGACAATGATTTGTGTAAAAAGGAAAAGTATTGCATTAGGTCCTTCCTCCATTGTTCTTGGTTGTTGCATGGCTTGCTGATTTTTTTATTCCTCCTCAATGCATATGGCCTTGGTCCACTCCTGGTCATGGGTTATATTAGGAAAAAGTCTTAGCGATGCTTGTCTTTCTTTAATTTCAACCTCTCTCATCTGATCACATGGCATTTGATCTGGGCTGCTTGATGAAACTGAACTTGTGTCTTCAATAGGAATAGGGGATTGATAGGGCAATTCATCACAATTAGAAGTGCTTGGGAAACTACATTTTTTTGTCTTATCTTCTAACTGTGAGGAATATTCACCATGGCTTGGCTTATGGTCCCAGTTTCTTAGTTTTTCACCTTCTAAGGTTAGATTATCATATTTTTCTTCTTTTTCAACAACAAAAATATGACATCAGGGTTGAAACAAGCTACTGTTGCTTTGATGGGAAGGGTACTTCTCTGATATAAGGTCTTCAACAGACTGTTCATGGAAATCATCTTCATAATCATCATACAAAGGTGAATCAATGACCATTTGACTATTATTGGTTCAAGGGATTAGTAAAATAGTTGGGACAGCAGGTTGTTTAGGGAAAAAATCCTCATAGTCATCAAAACTTGACAAATCATGGCGCATTGGTTCATTAACAATATGAGGGATTACAACAACAACTGGTAAGCTATGAATTTGTTCAAGACAAACTACAACACTATCCTCATGATGAAATAAATCTAAACCTAAGATGACCTCTTGACTTAAAGAATCCAGAAAAGGAGGAGAAAAGTAAGTGATGGATTGTCCATATTGATCTTTCTCTTGGGGACCTAGATTTTGATATGATTGATGCATTTTTCTTGAAATTTAGGAAAAGCATTATGAAATTCATCATCTAATTCCTTCTCTCTACAATCATCCCTTTCATCATCACTCCTATAGGAATCACTTGATGAATCTTGAATATATGATGCATACCCCTCACAACAATTCTCAAAAAGTCTTTCAGCTGGATAAATTAGCTTGCAATGAGAATAAAAAACATCACGAAAGTCCTTCAAAGAGGAAATACTAGAAGCAGCGAGTGTTCTATACCATTGCCTCGCATAGCCTTCCAATGAATACATGAACATTTTCATCAATATATCTTCATGATGGATGTCATGTTGTTGCATCAAAGAATGAAATTCATGAACATGCTCAAAAGGATTGTCATTCTCACCTTCATAAAATCTACGCAGCAGATCTTGCCATTCATCAATTTGAGGCACTGGATGTGGATAACCATATATAGATGAGAAATTGAGTGGGGAAAACCTCCTAGATAGGATAGCCTTCATAGCCATTTAATTTGTCTTATTCCAGTGGATTCACCAATAGATTCTGAACAATGGAGTTTCCATGGTGAATGTGCAGTCTTGAAGGCGTCCAACATCAGTCACCATCTAAAGATGGAGCTGTGCAATCTCGTTCTTCCCAGGAATATTTTCAATCTGCTCAAATCCATCTCTGACAACGGCGTCAAAAATGTTAGCACTGAAAGTCACACTTTGACTACTAAATTGTAAGCTCGGCACCCATCAGAATGTACAGAAGGTAATTTGGTTTTGAATAGGTGGATCAGCAAGACAGAGAAAGAAAAGGGAGAGAGAAGCAAACTGTAGATCAGTAGGCTACAACAATGGGCAATGGAGTCACAAACATTCTACTCATCGAAGGGACAAAAGATGCTCAATAGAAAACAATATTATATGCTAATAGGTGGAAGAATGAAGAATGAAAACATAATATAGAATGTTTGCTAAACAAAGATCCTCTCAATTTAATGAATAAAAGAATACTTGAATATAAAAAATGACTAATGGACAAAATACAACAGATCCTCTGCTACTTAGGGATCCATAAATCATTGACAGCCTTTGATACTCAAATATGAAATATATTCAAATACGAAGAGATATAAACAAAATCATTACAATCTGGAATCACATCTCTCATGAGTATCCAATAGCAGTAATGCTTACAATCATAAAATGCTCACAGGCTTACAAATTAACACACACAGGAAAACAACCTACTACAACTCTCTCTAGCCTCTCTTGGCTCATGAATACTCTTCTTCAAGATATATCTCCTTCCTTAAATAGAAAATAGCATCCAAATAACCTTAGGATGTCGAATCCCATATCCTCCATTGGATTCTAAGCCTTGGAGATAGGTGGCAACAATCAAAGAGACAAAAATCCAACAAACTGCTAATTTTTAGGAATTTGTTGGAAGTCATTAATAAATTGTTTCCACCTCATTGCATGAGGCCTTTTATGGAGCTAAATATTAGTTTTAGTTGTCCCTTGACATCTAAATTATCCTTTATAATCCATTCGAATCCTCCTTGACAGGTGGAAACCTCCCAACAAGGCAAATATCAAAACCATGACCGCTACAGGAAATTTGGTAGTGCTACAATAAAACAGATGGTAGTGTCACTTATATTTCTAATATCTCTCAAACCATAACATAGTTTGAAGAAATGAGAGACATTTTTCTTATTTGGAAAGTTATGAACAAAAACCTCCTCCAGTTTTAAAAAATACTTTCTCAATTGTTCACAATCCAAGTTTTAAGTTAGTCACTCAAAATTGGTAGAAGCATCCTTGCAAAATAATTCTGCACAATTTGGTCTCTACCAAAATTTCGGTAGCGCATTTAGGTAGCGCCCGCCTGTGTGTATGTGTGCAATTCGGTAGTGTAAATCTGTGGGTTCTTTTGATGCTCGGAACCTTGTGAGAGTGTTTTCAATTCTTGTTCTTGACACTTGGCACCTCAAATTTGAATGTTGGTCTCCCTCTTGGCACTTTGTGTATAACTTGAGTGATATGATGGCATTGGCCCATGTCTTTGGATAGTGTTGTATTGAGATGTCGATTAATTCTTGAACTTGGAGATCAAAATTAACCCAATATAATTTTAATTTTCCCCAAAATAAATAAAATATCCCATAACAATTATATTCATTTGCCAAAATGAATAATGAAGGACTTATGCAAGGCTAAGGCATAAACCAATCTTGTGCTAACATAGGATTCATGGGGGATAGAGTCCTCCCTATGAGGCTCTAAGAACTCTTCTAGTTTTAGTGCCTTATCCTAGGGCTACTCCCAACCTTTAACCTCTACAATCTGCTTTGATCTGTGACCTTCAACTGAAACTAAATGCAAATGAAAATTGAAACTGACAAAAAGGATGAAAACGAAGCTTGTCCAACAAACTTATTTCACACACCTACTCTAATTATTGGGAAAATAAAGCATTCAAGATACATGAAACAACCAATGAACCCATTTCATCATTTTTTCAACTGTTTGAAGCTTTGAAATGTGCTTCCTCAAGAACCAGAGATAATTCCTAATTGAAGGCATGTCAAAGAAACATTTCGAAATACACTTTCCATTGAGGAAATTAGTGAGCCTAGGCTCACTTTATGCTTGCAGGCATGCTGCAAATGGATCCTGAAAAACTTCATCAATACTTGCCCATGCAACATTTCTTTGTGTAAAAAGGAAAAGTACTACATTAGGTCCTTCCTCCATTGTGCTTGGTTGTTGCATGGTTTACTGATTTTCTGATTCCTCCTCAATGCATATGGCCTTGGTCCACTCCTAGTCATGAGATGTATTAGGAAAAAGGCTTAGTGATCCTTGTCTTTCTTTAATTTCAACCTCTCTCATATGATCACATTGCATTTGATCTTAGCTGCTTGATGAAACTGAGCTTGTGTCTTTAAGAGGAATAGGGGGTTGATAGGGAAGTTCATCACAATTAGAAGTGCTCAGGAAACTACATTCTTTTGTCTTATCTTCTAATTGTGAGGGATATTCATCATAGCTTGGCTTATGGTCCCAATTTCTCAGTTTTTCACCTTCTAAACTTAGATTATCATCTTTTTCTCCTTTTTCAGCAACAAAATATGGCATGAGGGTTGAGACAAGCTATTGTTTCTTTGATGGGAAGGGTATTTCTCTGATATAAGGTCTTCAACAGACTGTTCATGGAAAGCGTCTTCATAATCATCATACAAAGGTTAATCAAAGACCATTTGACTATTAATGGCTAAAGGGATTAGTACAATAGTTGAGATAGCTGGTTGTTCAGGGAAAACATCCTCATAGTCATCAAAACTTCACAAATCATGGCGCACTAGTTCATGAACAATAGGAGGGATTACTACAACAAGTGGTAAGCTATGAATTTGTTCATGAAAAACTTCAATACTATCCTCATGATGAAATAACTCTAAACCTAAGATGACTTCTTGACTTAAAGAATCAAGAAAAGGAGGAGAAAAGGAAGTGATGGATTGTCCATATTGATCTTTCTCTTGGGGGCCTAGATTTTGATATGAATGATGCATGTGTTCTTGAAATTTAGGAAAAGCATTATGAAATTCATCATCTAAGTCTTTCTCTCTGCAATCATCCCCATCATCATCACTACTAGAGGAATCACTTGATGAATCCTGAATATATGATGCATACCCCTCACAAAAATTCTCAAAACATCTTTTAGTTGGATAAATTAGCTTGCAATGAGAATAAAAAACATCATGAAAGTCTGTCAAAGAGGAAATACTAGAAGCAACGAGTGTTCTATACCATTGCCTCACATAGCCTTCCAATGAATACATGAAAATTTTCATCAATATATCTTCATGATGGATGTCAAGTTACTGCATCAAAGCATGAAATTCATGAACATGCTCAAAAGAGTTGGCATTCTCACCTTCATAAAATATGGGCAGTAGATCTTTCCATTGATCAATTTGAGGCACGGGATGTGGATAGCCATATATAGCTGAGAAATTAAGTGGGGAAAACCTCTTGGCCAGGATAGCCTTCATAGCCATTTAATTTGTCTCATTCCAGTGGAGTCACCAATAGATTATGAACAATGGAGTCACCATGGTGAATGTGTAGTCTTGAAGGTTTCCAACATCAGTCACCATCTAAAGCTGGAGTTGTGAAATGTCATTCTTCCCAGGGAGATTTTCAATCTGCTCAAATCTATCCTCAACAACGCTGCCAAAACTGTTAGCACTGAAAGTCACACTTTGACTGCTAAAGTGTAAGCTTAGAACCCATCATAATGTATGGAAGGTAATTTGGTTTTGAATAGGTGGATCAACAATATGGAGAAATAAAAGGGAGAGGGAAGAAAACTGTAGATCAGTAGGCTATGCCAATGGGCAATGGAGTCACAAACATTCTACTCATCGAAGGCACAAAAGATGCTCAATAGAAAACGAGATTATATGATGATAGGTGGAAGAATGAAGAAGGAAAACATAATATAGAATGTTCACTAAATAAAGATCCTCTCAATTTAATGAATCAAAAAATCCTTGAATATAAACAACGATTGATAGGCAAAATAAAACAGATCCTATGTTTCTTATGGATCAATAAATCATTGACAGCCTTTGATCCTCAAATCTGCCATATATTCAAATAAGAAGAAATATAAACAAAAGAGTTACAATCTGAAATCACATCTCTCATGAGTATCCAATAGCAGTAATTCTTACAATCATAAAATGCCCATAGGCTTACAATTGAACACACATAGGAAAACTGCCTGCTACAACTCTCTCTAGCCTTTGTTGGCTCATGAATCCTCTTCTCCAAGAGATCTCTCCTTCCTTAAATAGAAAATAGCATCCAAATAACCTTAGAAGGTCGAATCCCATATCCTTCATTGGATTCTAAGCCTTCTAGATAGGTGGCAACAATCAAAGAGACAAAAATCCAACAAACTGCAAATTCTCAAGAATTTGTTGGAAGTCACTAATAAATTGTTTCGACCTCATTGCATGAGGCCTTTGATGGAGATAAATATTAGGTGAAGGTGTCCCTTGACATATAACTGATCCTTGAAAATCCATTCGAATCCTCCTTGATAAGTGGCAACCTCCCAACAAGGCGAATATCAAAACCGTGACCGCTACAGGAAATTCTGTAGCGTCGTTGTAAAATAGTTGGCAGTGCCACTTCTATGTCTAATATCTCTCAAACTATAACTCATTTTGAAAAACTGAGAGAGTTTTTTGTTATTTGAAATGATATGAACAAAAAACACCTCCATCTTTCAAAAATACCTTCTCAATTGTTCACAATCCAAGTTTTAAGTTAGTCACTCAAAACTGGCAGAAGCGTCCTTGCAAAATAATTATGCACAATTTGGTCTCTGCCAAAATTTTGGTAGCATCTTTAGGTAGCGCCCGCCTGTGTGTCTGTGTGCAATTTGGTAACATAAATCTGTGGGTTCTTTTGATGCTTTGAACCTTGTGAGAGTGTTGTCAATTCTTTTTCTTGACACTTGGCACCTCAAATTTGAATGTTGGTCTCTCTCTTGGCGCTTTGTGTATAACTTGATTGATATGCTAGCATTGGCCTATGTATTTGGCTAGTGTTGTTCTAAGATTTCGACTAATTCTTGAACTTGGAGATTGGGCATAACCCAATATAATTTTAATTTTCCCAAAAATAAATAAAATATCCCATAACAATTATATTCATTTGCCAAAATGAATAATGAAGGAATTATGCAAAGTTGAGGCATAAACCAATATTGTGCTAACATAGGATCCATGGGGAATAGATTCCTCCCTATGAGGCTCTAAGAAATATTGTATTTTTAGTGCCTTATCCTAGAGATTCTCCCAACCTTTAACCGTTGCAATCTTCTTTGATTTGTGACCTTCAACTAAAACTAAATGCAAATGAAAACTAAAACTGACAAAAATGATGAAAACGATACTTGTCCAGCAAGATTATTGCACACACCTACTCTAATTATTGGGAAAATGAAGCATTCAAGTTACATGAAACAACCAATGAAGCCATTTCATCATTTTTTCAATAGTTTGAACCTTTGAAATGTGTTTCCTTAAGCACAAGAGATAATTCCTATTTGAAGGCACATCAAAGAAACATTTGGAAATACACTTTCCATTAAGGAAATTAGTGATCCTAGTCTCACTTTATTCTTGCAGGCAGGCTGCAAATGGATCCTGAAAAACATCATCAATACTTGCCCCTCTGACATTGCTTTGTGCCAAAAGGAAAAGTATTGCATTAGGTCCTTCCTCCACTGTGCTTGGTTGTTTCATGGCTTGCTGATTTTCTGATTCCTCCTCAATGCATACGGCCTTGGTCCACTACTCGTCATGAGGTGTATTAGGAAAAAGTCTCAATGATTCTTGTCTTTCTTTAATTTCAACGTCTCTCATCTGATCACATGGCATTTGATCTTGGCTGCTTGATGAAACTGAGCTTTTGTCTTCAAGAGGAATAGGGGGTTGATACGGAAGTTCATCACAATTAGAAGTGCTTGGGAAACTACATTCTTCTGTCTTATCTTCTAATTGTGAGGTATATTCATCATATCTTGGCTTATGGTCCCAATTTCTCAATTTTTCACCTTCTAAAATTAGACTATCATCTTTTTCTTCTTTTTTACAAACAAAAATATGACATGAGGGTTGAAACAAGTTATTGTTTCTTTGATGGGAAGGGTACTTATTTGATATAATGTCTTCAATAGACTGTTCATGAAAATCATCTTCATAATCATTATACAAAGGTGAATCAATGACCATTTGACTATTAATGGTTGAAGGGATTATTACAATAGCTGGGATAGCTGGTTGTTCAGGGAAAACATCCTCATAGTCATCAAAACTTGACAAATCATGGTGCACTGGTTCATTAACAATAGAATGGATTACAACAACAATGGGTAAGCTATGAATTTGTTCATGAAAAACTACAACACTATTCTCATGATGAAATAACTCTAAACCTAATATGACCTCTTGACTTAAAGAATCGAGAAAAGGAGGAGAAAAGGAAGTGATGGATTGTCCATATTGATCTTTCTCTCGAGGACCTATATTTTGATATGAATGATGCACATGTTCTTGAAATTTAGGAAACACATTATGAAAGTCATCATCTAAGTCCTTCTCTCTACAATCATCCCCTTCATCATCACTCCTAGAAGAATCACTTGATGAATCCTGAATATATGATGCATACCCCTCACAACAATTCTCAAAAAGTCCTTTAGCTGGATAAATTATCTTGAAATGAGAATAAAAAACAGCATGAACGTCCTTCAAATAATAAATACTAGAAGCAGGGACTGTTCTATACCATTGCCTCACATAGCCTTCCAATGAATACCTGAACATTTTCATCAATATATCTTCATGATGGATGTCAAGTTGTTGCATCAAAGCATGAAATTCATGAACAGGCTCAAAAGGGTTGTCTTTATCACCTTCATAAAATATGGGCAGCAGATCTTCCCATTCATCAATTTGATGCACGAGATGTGGATAGGCATATATAACTGATAAATTGAGTTGGGAAAACCTCTTGACCATGATAGCCTTCATAGCCATTTAATTTTTCTCATTCCAGTGGAGTCACCAATAGATTTTGAACAATATAGTCACCATGGTGAATGTGTAGTCTTTAGGGTGTCCAACTTTAGTCACCATCTAAAGTTGGAGTTGTGCAATGTCGTTCTTCCCAGGGCTCTTTTCAATCTTCTCAAATCCATCCCTGACAACGGTGCCAAAAATGTTAGCATTGAAAGTCACACTTTGACTGCTAAAGTGTAAGCTCAACACCCATCAGAATGTATGGAAGGTAATTTGGTTTTGAATAGGTGGATCAACAAGACAGAGAAAGAAAATGGAGAGGGAAGCAAACTACAAATTAGTAGGCTACACCAATGGGCAATGGAGTCACAACCATTCTACTCATCGAAGGCACAAATGATGCTCAACAGAAAACAATATTATATCCTGATAGGTGGAAGAATGAAGAAGGAAAACACAATATAGAATGTTCACTAAATAGAGATCCTCTCAATTTAATGAATCAAAAAATACTTGAATATAAACAATGATTGATGGGCAAAATACAACAAATTCTTTGCTGCTTAGGGATCCATAAATCATTGACATCCTTTGATCCTCAAATATGCAATATATTCAAATAAGAAGAAATATAAACAAAAGAGTTACAATCTGAAATCACATCTCTCATGAGTATCCAATACCAGTAATGACTACAATCATAAAATGCCCACATGCTTACAAATGAACAGACATAGGAAAATTGCTTGCTAAAACTCTCTCTAGCCTCTGTTGGCTCATGAATCCTCTTCTCCAAGAGATCTCTCATTCCTTAAATAGAAAATAGCATCCAAATAACCTTAGGAGGTTGAATCCCATATCCTCAATTGGATTCTAATCCTTGGAGATAGGTGGCGACAATCAAAGAGACACAAATCCAACAATCTACTAATTTTCAGGAATTTGTTGGAAGTCATTAATAAATTGTTTCCACCTCATTACATGAGGCCTTTGATGGAGCTAAATATTAGGTGGAGGTGTCCCTTGACATCTAAATGATCCTTTATAAGACATTTGAATCCTCCTTGACAGGTGGCAACCTCCCAACAAGGCGAATATCAAAACCATGAATGCTAGAGGAAATTTGGTAGTGCCGTTGTAAAACAGTTGGTAGCACCACTTCTATGTCTAATATCTCTCAAACCATAACACATTTTGAAAACCTAAGAGAGTTTTTTTTTATTTGGAATATTATGAACAAAAACCTCCTCTAGTTTTCAAAAATTCTTTCTTAATTATTCACAATCCAAGTTTTAAGTTAGTCACTCAAAACTGGCAAAAGCGTCCTTGCAAAATAATTCTGCACAATTTGGTCTCTGCCAAAATTTCAGTAGCGCCTTTAGGTAGCACCTAGCTGTGTGTCTGAGTGAAATTTGGTAGCATAAATCTGTGGGTTCTTTTTATGCTTGGAAACTTGCAATATTGTTGTCAATGCTTCTTCTTGACAATTGGCACCTCAAATTTGAATGTCGGTCTCTCTCTTGGCGCTTTGTGTATAACTTGATTGATATGTTGGCATTGGCCTGTGTCTTTGGCTAGTGTTCT
>JZKD02S1617444.1:22758-45731 GCA_000966675.3 Picea glauca
TGAACCCTTTAGATTTTTATGCTCATGAATCCAATTTCTTTCATCCTATGAAGAAACAAATGGTGGAAGTTGAGAATAAAAAATAGCATATAAAAATAATTTCCCACGAAAGGATAAAAGGGCCTTCAATTTGGAACGTATATCCAAATGTTGATATGAACTCAGATTTAAATTTTGCATATGATTGGTCTTTCATATTCGCATTCAGATACCCATATCATTAATTGGAGGCAAATGAAGGAAACCTTATTTGAACCTCCACTCAAATGATGATAGAAATCACAAGAAACAAGACCACAAATTTGAGAGTGACCTCCATGGCTCCTCCTGGACTACTTGTTACCTGTCTGGAATAAACCTTGCTACCAAGTGTCAAATCTGACCATCAACGTGTCTAGTCAATTGGCTAGTTGAGCTATGCAAGGCTCGGTTGTAGCTATGTTGGACATAAGGAAGACTCTCATCCCATGTGTGGGCGTGTTTCGAATTGTAAATGCACATGATATGTATGATCATCCGATCAACGACCTCAGTTTGGCCATCTGTCTAGGGGTGGAAGGCAGTGGATTTGGTGAGCTTGGTATCTAACAGTGACCAGAGGCTCGACCAGAATGTGTTGAGGAACCAAATATCACGTTCTGAGATAATGGTTTGTGAGATCCCAAAATGTACCCATACTCATTCAAAGAAGATCTTGAAAGTGGCTTATGTTGTGATGTTCTTCTTGCAGGTGGCTAGAATCACCATCTTGGAAAACCGATCAACAACCACAAAAACACAGTCATTTCCCCTCTTGGTGGACAGGAGACCCGACATGTAATCCATTGAGATGGATTCCCACATCCTGTCAGGAGTAGGCAAAGTGGTGTACAGACCTTGTTTCTTAGTGGTTGGTTTGTAAATTGCGCAGGTAGTGCAGGACCTGATATACTTGTTGACACCCTATCGAAGTTTCAACCAGTAGAAATTTTTTTGCAGCACTGCCATTGTCTTTTCTATGCCAAAGTGTCCTCCACCCGACTGTAGTGAGCTTCCCAAATCATCTTCGCGCGCTCGCTTGATGGAACGCAGAGATGGCCCAGACGGCACAACAACCCGTCTTGAAGATGGAAATTAGCGACCACTAAGTTGGTGCCCAACATTTGGTAGGTGGTGGAGAAGTTGGGGTTTGTCTTATAGAGGTGGGGCCATCCAAAGGTCTTGTGGCCGCAAGAGTCTAGCACCATGGTGAGTGTCGCGATTGGAGGTCGACTGAGGAAATCAACAACTCGGTTGGTACTTCATGTTTTATACTTGTTGTTGAGGTGGAACTGTTGTAAGTATGTGGACCACTTTTGATGGTGGTCATTCTACAATTTTCCTTGGGTCTGCATGAATTGTAGTGGCTTGTGATCAGTGTGGATGACAGTCTCCTTCACAAGAATGTAATGTCTCCACTAGTGGCAGGATTTCACAATGGAGTACATTTCTTTGTCGTAAGTAGGGTACTTACATACAACATCTGATAATGTATCACTATGATATACCATGGGTTAGCCATGTTGAGTGAGAACGACACCCACAACATAGTTTGAAACATCTGTCTCGATATCAAAGGGATGTTGCAAGTCCAGTAATGAAAGTATTGTTGATGAGAACAAATGCTTCTTCAAGTCATCGAAGGCTTGTTTTTGGGACAGGCCCCACACAAATTTTTCTTTACCACCACCCCTAGTTACTTGGCTGAGGGCCCATGCAATATGAGAGAATCTCAACATGAACCTGCAATAGAAATTGGCAAGGCCCAAGAAGCTTCAAAGTTCAGCAAGTGTGGTTGGGGATGGCCAGTCACAGATGACCTAGATCTTGCTAGATCCACATGCACACCATGTTAATCAACGATGTAGCCTAAGTAATGGACCCTGTCCATGCCGAATGAGTGCTTTTCCAAGTTTGCATATATTTTTTGTTGCCGGGTGTGTAGAACGTGTTGAATATGTTGCAAGTGTTTTGCCCAAGTCTTGTTGTAGATGAGGATGTCATCCAGATACACCACTACAAAATTATTGGTGAAAGGTCATAGGATATCATCCATCATCCTCATAAAAGTTGTTGGAGCATTTGTCAAACCAAAGGGCATGACCAACCATTCAAAAGACCTTCTTTTGACTTGAAGGGTGTCTTCCATACATTTCTCTGCTTTATTGGGACCTGGTTGTATCCAGACTTCAGATCAATCTTACTGAAGTATTTGTCCCTCGTGAGCTGATCATGGAGGCTGTTGATTTGGGGAATCAGGTACCAGTTTCAGACTGTGATTTTATTCAGGGCCCAGTAATCAATGCAGAGTCACCAGGTCTCATCTTTCTTTTGCACCAACATGATTGCACTCCCAAAAGGTGATGTGTTGGGACGTATGTGCCCCTTGTGGAGCAGTTCTTGGATATGTCTCTTGATCTCCTCGTTTTCTAAAAGAGAGTGGCAGTAAACTGGCCCATTGGGTAGTGGTGTGCCTGGGGTCAGATCAATGGAATGCTTGACCTAGAAGTGAAGAGGTACCCTAGTAGGAGAGGAGAAGATATATGAGTATTCTTCCATGAACTTATCCACTTTCTTATGTTGTGTGGAGAGATTAGTCGCGGAGGCCCTAGATGTGGCTGCAATCTTTCGCTCACTCTGAGAGTGAATCATGAAGAAGATAAATTTTCTAGTCTGAGAGATGACCTTCTTGCATTGTTTGGCAGAGATCAAGGAAACAACACTAGGAGGGACTGCCTCAGGTATCCTGTACAATTTCCCATTCAAAGTAATAATAACAGTACAAGTCCTAGACTCATATACAACATGATGTTTCCATAAATAATGTTGGTCCAAAAGAACATTACAAACTTCTAGAGGAGCAACATCACACAATACCTTGTCTTTGAAGGGCTTGATGCCATACGAAAGTCGACACTATTCGCTGACACGAATATCTCTTCCTTGGTGGAGCCATCCAATGGTGTAGGGTTGTGGGTGCGACGTTGTCAGCAAGGATAGCCGCTTGACGACCTCTGCTGAGATGAGGTTCTTCTGGCTACCGCTATCAATGGTGAAGTGCAACAGGGTGCCTTTTAGCCACATTTGTGAATGGAAGAGGTGCTCGCCTTCTTCTGGCTTGTCTGGTTCACTAGGTTGGATCTTGGTGGTAGAAAGAGTGGCATTGGGTTTCACATCAATGATCTGTCTTCCCCTTTCTGGTTCTGAATCAGATTCAGAACCCGCATCTGATTCAGAGGCTTTCACTTCGGCCACCAGTGACTGATTTGAGCGGCAATCAACAATGTTATGCCAAGGTCTGTTATGGAAGTCGCACCACTTCCCGGTATCTTTCTTTGTCTTTCTGATGCCCTTCTCTGCTTGCGGCTTGGATTGGTTGTCCTGATACTATCCATCTTTGATCTATCCTTTGTTCTGTGGGTTGGGGCCGCCCCTTCCTAGATTTTTCTGTGCGGGGTTCCCAAGCCCAAATTGTTGCGTCTTTTGTTTGAGCTTCTGCTCGATTTTGACAACATATTGGTAGGTCGCGCCCAAGGATGAGATGTCTAGAAATTCAATTTAGGTTTGGATGTATCTATGTAGAGCACTACGATACTTGAGAACCAAATGTCACTTCGAATCTTTGATACCCAACTTGGTGTGCAAGGTATGGAAGATATTTGTGAACTATGGCACTGCTTTGTCTCTTTCTTTCCGCAGTGTGGTCCATTTGTATACAAGTCATTATAACTTCAGAAAAGGTAGTATTGTTCCTTAATAGTATCCCCGAAGGATTCCCAGGTGGTCGTGACTATAAATAATGAGGGTTCCTCTATTTCCTTTTGCTCACAGAAAATTTTCCACCAATCTTTGACATGGGGAACAACTTTGAGGAGTGCAAAAATAATCTTTTCTCTATTCGAAAAGTTATGGACAGAAAAATACCCTTCTAGTAGATTCAACCATTTATCTACAACCTCTATGTCTATCTGACCTTCAAATACAGGAATATCGAAGTTTATTTGTACGTTGAAGGGGGTGATGCCTCCGCTCAAGGAAGATGTGTCGCTTGTTTGTAGTCGTCGAAGGAATTGCACGAAACTATCCATCATCTTGTTCCTCTGTTGCATCAGGGCTTCCTCAAGCAACATTTTGAAAAAGGATCTCATGTCCCGTCATATTTCTTTTCTCCTGCCATGAGAGGTCACTTGGGCATGCGAGAGATTTATTCCTCAAGAGAAACAAGCTCGAGACCCAATTCTTTGTACCCTGACCTCGTTGAGGACATGCATTACGACGACAAGAAGACCACTCTGATACCACTGATCCATATTTTATGAGCATAATGAAATGAATACAGATTATTAAAATATGCTTAACATGGAATAAGAGAGATACAATAAAACTAATTTTCTATTCAATAAGGAAATAAGCTAAAACTGTAATATGTAGCAGAAAACAAGCTTGTTGGAATGGTGGGGGCTTGTCTTTGAGAAGAGATGTGATGGTTGCACTCATTCACAATAATATGATTACAATGAGGCTCTGAATGAATTTTTACAATAAACAGGGATTTCAAAAACCATAGACATCCAAAAACCTAACCATAGGAAAGCGTCAAAAGTCATGTGGGCCCTATTTGGGTAAGTTAGTACATCAACTTCCTAGGGTTGTAACTTTGCATACGATCTTTGTTTTAGGCCACGATAGCTTGTTGGAAAGGTATCGTCAAGGAGATTCATTTTGGGGGCTCAATCATAGCCTTCATTTATCATTGAGAAGCTCGACCCCGAAAAACCTTCATTTAGGCCCTCAAAATGGCCCCAAAAGTTAAAAACTGCTAAAAATAGTAAATTGCCAAAATTGCCAGAAAATTGTTTTGAGTGAGTTGGAAAAGGTGGGTGGCCACCGATATCCACCTGGATCAAGTACTTGGGTATTCGGTTAGTACGTCTAAGGTTATAGTCTAGCCTCCCTAGTTAGTGCCCTGAGATATTGGGTTGAGTACTATTGTTGGACCTCGCACATATATCAGAGAGCTATAGCACAGGGAAAACCCTTGTCTGTTGGAACCTTGAAAACCCTAACCCTAGGAAAGGAAACCAAACAGAAAAGGAACAGAGAAGACATGTTTCCATGCAACCTTTCCTGTAGTATCCAGGTTGCAAAAAATACAGGTAGAAAAGGAACAAATAAGATCTATTTCCCTACAACCTTTCCTCGTGCATTCGGGTTGCAAAAATTACTATACATTTATTTTATTTTTTCTAGTAAGAATTTGGGCATTTCGATACTACAATATGATTCATATCTGCATAAAACCCTAGAGAAGTTAAAAAAAAGGGAAAAAGAATAGGAAACAAAAAAAAAAAGGAAAAAAGGAGCAAAAACAAAAGCGAGTATGGGACCTTTTAACACCCTTATTTGAGACATATCTCATTGGATTCCCCTTTTCGTCTGGATCGTTTTGACACCTATAATTTTAACCTTTTTTACCCCCTGAAGCCTTATGTTAGATCTATATCGTTGGATTCCCCTTTCTGCCTTGATTGTAGTGATACCTATCATTTTAACCTCTTTTTTACCTTTCGCACCCTTATTTGATACCTATCGCATTGCATTCCTCTTCTCACATGGAACACACTCATATACATCATTTTTTACTCTTTTTACATGGTCTAACTTTCCCTCTTTTGTTCCCCTCCTTCACACATGACCAACACTTGCAACCAAGAATTCCTTCACCTACAAGATGAATCCAAACAACACAAGGTAGACATCCAAAGAATGACCTCTAAAATTGATTCCAATAATTCCCACTTGGACACCTTTGAGGCCAATGTTACCGACCAATTGGCAGAGGTTAAGGGTGAATTGTCCTCCCTCACCCAGTGGTTGAAACGGTTCCTTATCTCTCCCTTCCTTGAAAAAACTTTCCACTCTGAAGGTGATAACTCTTCCCATAATATGGATCTTCATTCCAATTCCCTTCCTCATGACCCCTGCCTTCCCTGAGTTGAAGTGAACAAATTTGATAGATCCGATACCACTGATTGGGTCACTCAAATGGAATGATATATCTCCTTGCATGGAATTATTGATGATCTGGCCAAACTTCGTTATGGTGTCCTCTATTTGGATATAAAAAGTTGGCAATGGTGGCAATGGCATAGAAATACATGCCATGGGTATGTTTCTTGGACTCAGTTTGTGGAAGAGCTATATGATTTCTTTGACACTCACACCCACTATATTGGTTGTTTGTCCAAGTTGAAGCAATCTGGAAGAGTGGAAGACTTTATATATGCCTTTGAACACTTGGTTTTCAGAATAGAGGGCATGTTTGATGCCTTCTTCTGGGAATGTTTTATCAGTGGACTCAAATAGGAAATTTGAGCCCAGGTCCTCATGGCTTTCGCTCACACTTGGTTGAAATCTACTCAACATGCTAAGGAATCCAAAACAATTGTCTATGCTCAGACCCACAAACCTTCTTTTGTTCCTCTCACTTGACCTACTAACCCTGACCTCCTCCCACTCCCCTCAAGATCCAAAAATTAACTTGGGATGAAATCGTGGAGCACCAACTCAAGGGCCTTTGTTATAATTGTGATGAAAAATATTTTCCCGAGCAAAAGTGTAAGGAACAAAAGTTGTTTATGGCCATTTTTTAGGATGTTTTTGAAGAAGAGATCGAGACCCCCGCTATGGAAAAGTTACCTGATCCAACTGATATTACTCCACCCTATGACCAACCATAAGTAGAACCTATCATTTCAATGAATTCTATCACTAGATTCTTTTCTCCCCAAACCCTCAATCTCATTAGCTACATTAATAATCGAAAGGTCATCATCTTAATTGACAGTGGAAACACTCATAATTTTGTTCACCATTGTATTTCCCAAGAAACCCATTTCTAGATACATGCAATCAACAACTTTCAAATCATGATTTCCAATGGTGGTTCCATGAAATATGGGGAGCGCTGTGAAAATGTGCATCCCCAAATTGGGAAGTACCACCTAAAATCTCATATGTTTTCTATTAACATGGGTGATTGTGATATTGTCCCCGGTGTGGAATGGTTACGCACTTGGTCCTATCCTCATGGATTTTAAAGAATTAACCATGAAATTTCAATAGGAGGGACAACAATGTAAATTCTAAGGAATCATAACAGGATCCCCTGAGATTATTAGTTCCCATCGAATGGAAAAGATCCTCAAAAAAGGTCATTTTGACATTATTTCCCAAATCCATTCTATTCAAGCAATTGAGACACCTGTGGTGCATCCTGACCTTGATCTAGATTTATGAGCGGAATGAAATGAACAAAATATTGAATACAATAAAACAAAGATACAACTAACAACAACATATATCCAGTGAACGATAACTTATATTAAATAAATAAAATAGACTTAAATTGTAAAACTACATAACTAAAAACAACTTCATTGAATGGTTGTAGCTATCTCTGAAAAGAGATGTGGTTGCTACGTGCATTTGTCTGAGAAGAATGATTACAATGAGGCTCCAGAGGAATTTTTAGCATTACTCGCGAATGCCAAAACCGTAGACATTCAAAAACTTAACCCTAGGATATGAAACACCAAAAGTTATGTGGGCCCCGATGGGTAAGTTGGTACCTCAATTTCTTGAGGTCGTAACTTTTTCATACGACCTTTGTTTTAGGTATGTGATATCTCATTGGAAAGGTATTTTCGAGAACTACACATTATGCTATCAATGTATAACTTTGTCTTCAGTTTGAATATGGAAGAATGAAAAAAAATAGGGCCCCAAAGAAACCCTAGAAGTACAAAAAGACGTACTGACATGAAATCTTCCAAAATAAGCCAGTTGGAATAGGTAGGAGGACACCAATATCCACCTGGATGTTGTCTAGATATTCAGGGTAGCCCCAGAAGTGAAGAACCCACAATTACAAATAAATATAATCATTAAAGAGAAACATGTTGAACTAACAACTGTCAAGAGGAGCCATTTGGAATAGGTGGGTGGCCACCAATATCCACCTAGATCAGTCCTCCCCCCTTAAGAGGAAATGGTATCCATTGCGTTGAGTGCCCCCATCAAGTGAGGAAATTTCTATTGAATTTGGCCCTAGGTGAGCCACTTGCCTTGGTGTAGGAGCTGCCCTGCCTTGAAAACCTGATAAAATTGGATCCTCTACTAGCGAGTTACCTTGACCTGTGGGTCCACTATCTAATTAGTGGATGCATGTTCCATGTAGTCAGTGTTGATCTCTTTTGGTGTCAACTATTATTCGGTCTCCGAGGTGTCCAATAATGGTGGAAAATATGGTCAGAGGAGGTCCACATTGAACAATGGGTGTAAGCCAAGGAAGGGGGGAGTGTTGAGATCAAAAGCATTTTCACCCACATCCTTGGTGATAGTGTAAGTCCCATAGTGAAGTTGATGGAGCTTATGATGGGGACCTGTAAGGTTCTCTTTTTGCAAATGTAACTAGACCTTGTCTCCCACCTGAAACTTGTGAGGTACCCAGTCTTGATCATGGCACGTCTTGTACTTAGCATTGGATTTTTGCAAAATATCGTGGACCTGTTGGCAGATGTGCTAAATCCACTCAATGAATCTAGTGGATTTTTCGGCCTCAGACTGAACATGGGAAGATCCTACCTGTGTGGTTGCAATAGGTAGTGCAACATCAATGGGACCCAAGGGTTGGAATCCCAAACCCACGTGAAATGAGCTATGGTCGGTGGAGCTATGGAGAGCCCTGTTGTAGCTGTTTTGAACATAGGGAAGACTCTCAACCCATGTACACAAATTCTTAGAGTTATACATGTGCAGGATGTGCATAATCATCTAAATGATGGCCTTTGTTTTTCCATCATTTTGGGGTTGGAAGGTAGTGGATTTAGTGAGCTTGGTGTTCAATAGTGACCAAAGACTCGACCAAAATGTGTTGAGGAACCTGTTATCTTGATCTGAAATGATGGTCTTTGGTATCCCAAAATGGACCCACAACTGTTCGAAGAAGATCTTGATAGTATCTGATATTGTGATGCTCTTCTTGCAAGATATGAGAATGGCCATCTTCAAAAACCAATCAACCACCCCAAATACACAATCATTTCCTTGTTTGGTGAATGGAAAGATAGACATGTAATCCATCGATATGGATTCCCAAGGCCTCTTGGGAGTAGGAAGAGGGGTGTATAATCCTATCTTCTTGATGGCTGGCTTGGCATTGGCACAGGAAGTGCAAGATATGATATACTTGTTGACGTCCTATAAAAGTTTTGGCCAATAAAAATGTTTCTATAGAACAACCACAATTTTCTCCACGTCAAAATGTCCTGCCATCTGACTATAGTGAACCTCCCAAATCAGCTTTGCACGCTTGCTTGTGGGAACATAGAGGTGGCCCATATAGC
Organism: Picea glauca; assembly: GCA_000966675.3. Lineage (NCBI taxonomy): Eukaryota > Viridiplantae > Streptophyta > Pinopsida > Pinales > Pinaceae > Picea > Picea glauca. Next base: position 32,184 of record JZKD02S1617444.1, read on the forward strand.
ATAACAATCCATCCTAAATGTGAAAATCAATGACATTCGCCTCTGTACCCAATATTTGATATGTGGTAGTGAAGTCATGATCATGTTGATAAAGTTGGGGCCACTCAGATTCCTTATTCCCATAGGAATGGAGCATGGTGGTGAGTGCAACAATGAGAGGTCGACTAAGGTAATCAAGGGCACAATTTGTGCTCCCTGTCTTATACTTGATGTTGAGATGGAACTGTTGCACAAGTATGTGGACCAATTTTGATGGTAGTCGTTCTACAACTTTTTCCGTGTCTGTATGAACTGCAAAGACTTGTGATCAGTGTGGATGATTGTCTCCTTTCCGAGAATGCAATGTTTCCATTGACGACAGGCTTGCACAATGGAATACATTTCCTTGTCATAGGTGGGGTATTTTCAGACGATATCTGAAAGTGTCTCACTATGGTATGCTACTGGATGACCGTGTTGAGTGATAACTTTGCCTAGAGCATAGTCGGATGCATCTGTCCCAAATCTCAAACGGTTGTTGCAAATAAGGTAAGGAGAGTACTGGAGTTGAGCACAAGTGATGCTTCAGATCAACAAATGATCATTGTTGTGCCTTACCCCATGCGAAACTTTCCTTTCCACCACCCTTGGTCACTTGGCTAAGGGCTTGTGCAATATGGGAGAATCCCAACACAAACCGCCGATAGAAGTTGGCAAGTCCCAAGAAGCTCCAAAGATCAGTTAGTGTGGTCGGGGTTGGCTAGTCATGGATGAATTGGATCTTAGATGGATCCACATGTACCCCATGCTCATCAACAATGTAGCCCAAGTATTGGACCATGTTCATTCCATAGGAGAATTTTTCCAACTTGGCATATAGCTTGTGCTACCACAATGTGCTCAAAACCTGTTAAATATGCTACATGTGCTCCTACCAAGTTCTGTTGAAGATGAGGATATCATCCAGATATACCACCAGAAAAGAGTTGGTGAAGGGTCTCAATAAATCATCCATCAACCTCATGAAATGATTCAGGTGGATATTGGTGGCCACCCACCTTTTCCAATTGGCTTAGAACAATTTTCTGGCAATTTTGGTAATTTACTATTTTTAGCAGTTTTTCGGGTCCTGAACTTCTGGAGCCGTCTTGAGGCCCTAAACGACGTTTTTTGGAAAAACAAGGAGAAACATGGAAGTTCCTTCGACGTTGCTCACACAAAAAATGTATTCCTTGGATAAATATTTCTAACGAGGTATTGAGCGCCGCAAACGAAGATGATATGCAAAAGTTATGCCTCCGAGAAGTTGATGTATCAACTACCTCCATCGGGGCCCGCAAAACTTTTGGATTTTCATCTTCTGAGATTAGAATTTTGTATTTTACTTATGTTAAAAATGCCCTTAGAGCCTCATTTTAATAATCATCATCTTTCGAATGCGAGTAGCCATCACATCTCTTCTCAAAGATAAGTTGCCACCATTATAGCAAGTCTTTCACTCTATATTTTCACAGTCTTTGCACATTTTCACTCATTAATAGAATTTGTATTATTGTATCTCTGTGTTTATGGTTGCATCTCTGATAAATTTATCTTATATTGTTGGATATCTGATATATCTCTGTATATTTATTTATTATATCTCCACTCTCATTTCGTGATGAAAATAATCTAGATCATGAATTTTGTTGGTGCATTTGTTAAGCAAAAGGGCATGACTAGCCATTGGAAGAGACCTTCTTTAGATATGAAAGTTGTCTTCCATAAATCAGTCGGTTCGATGGGAAACTAGTAGTAGAAAGACTTTAGATCAATCTTGCTGAAGAAATTTTCACACTTGAGTTGGTCAAGAAGGTCATCAATTCAGGGAATTGGGTACTGGTTCCTGATTGTGATTTTGATTAACTCTCTGTAATCAATGCAAAGATACCATGTCCCGTATTTTTTCTGTATCGGTACAATCAGGATTCCACAGGGAGAGGAGATGGATCAGATGTGTCCCTTTTGAAGTATCTCTTGGATTTGATGCTTGATTTCTTCATTTTCCATCATTGAGCGATGATAGACTGGTCCATTAGGAAGAGGTGCACCAGGGGTTAGATCAATTGGATGCTTGACTTGGTAGTGCATCGGTACCCCGGTGGTTGAGGAGAAGATGTCTCTGTACTCTTCCACCATCCCGTCCACTTTATTTTGCTACAAAGAGAGGCTTTGTGTAGAGGTCACAGATGTGGCAATGATTTCTACTTACTGTAAGCATGGATCACAAAGAAGACGAACTTCCCAGTCTATGAAATGAACTTACTACATTTCTTAGCAGATATTAAAGAAATATAGGTATGTGACACTACCTATGGTATCCTGTACAATTACCTACCCAAAGTAATAATAACACTGCGAGGTCTAGAATCATACATATCATGTTTCTTCTACAAATATAGTTGGCCTAAAATAATGTCATAAGATTCAAGGGGAGAAATATCACATAATTTTTACCTCGTCTTTGAAGGGAATGATGTTGTATGGAAGATGATATTGTTGNCCTTATGTTAGATCTATATCGTTGGATTCCCCTTTCTGCCTTGATTGTAGTGATACCTATCATTTTAACCTCTTTTTTACCTTTCGCACCCTTATTTGATACCTATCGCATTGCATTCCTCTTCTCACATGGAACACACTCATATACATCATTTTTTACTCTTTTTACATGGTCTAACTTTCCCTCTTTTGTTCCCCTCCTTCACACATGACCAACACTTGCAACCAAGAATTCCTTCACCTACAAGATGAATCCAAACAACACAAGGTAGACATCCAAAGAATGACCTCTAAAATTGATTCCAATAATTCCCACTTGGACACCTTTGAGGCCAATGTTACCGACCAATTGGCAGAGGTTAAGGGTGAATTGTCCTCCCTCACCCAGTGGTTGAAACGGTTCCTTATCTCTCCCTTCCTTGAAAAAACTTTCCACTCTGAAGGTGATAACTCTTCCCATAATATGGATCTTCATTCCAATTCCCTTCCTCATGACCCCTGCCTTCCCTGAGTTGAAGTGAACAAATTTGATAGATCCGATACCACTGATTGGGTCACTCAAATGGAATGATATATCTCCTTGCATGGAATTATTGATGATCTGGCCAAACTTCGTTATGGTGTCCTCTATTTGGATATAAAAAGTTGGCAATGGTGGCAATGGCATAGAAATACATGCCATGGGTATGTTTCTTGGACTCAGTTTGTGGAAGAGCTATATGATTTCTTTGACACTCACACCCACTATATTGGTTGTTTGTCCAAGTTGAAGCAATCTGGAAGAGTGGAAGACTTTATATATGCCTTTGAACACTTGGTTTTCAGAATAGAGGGCATGTTTGATGCCTTCTTCTGGGAATGTTTTATCAGTGGACTCAAATAGGAAATTTGAGCCCAGGTCCTCATGGCTTTCGCTCACACTTGGTTGAAATCTACTCAACATGCTAAGGAATCCAAAACAATTGTCTATGCTCAGACCCACAAACCTTCTTTTGTTCCTCTCACTTGACCTACTAACCCTGACCTCCTCCCACTCCCCTCAAGATCCAAAAATTAACTTGGGATGAAATCGTGGAGCACCAACTCAAGGGCCTTTGTTATAATTGTGATGAAAAATATTTTCCCGAGCAAAAGTGTAAGGAACAAAAGTTGTTTATGGCCATTTTTTAGGATGTTTTTGAAGAAGAGATCGAGACCCCCGCTATGGAAAAGTTACCTGATCCAACTGATATTACTCCACCCTATGACCAACCATAAGTAGAACCTATCATTTCAATGAATTCTATCACTAGATTCTTTTCTCCCCAAACCCTCAATCTCATTAGCTACATTAATAATCGAAAGGTCATCATCTTAATTGACAGTGGAAACACTCATAATTTTGTTCACCATTGTATTTCCCAAGAAACCCATTTCTAGATACATGCAATCAACAACTTTCAAATCATGATTTCCAATGGTGGTTCCATGAAATATGGGGAGCGCTGTGAAAATGTGCATCCCCAAATTGGGAAGTACCACCTAAAATCTCATATGTTTTCTATTAACATGGGTGATTGTGATATTGTCCCCGGTGTGGAATGGTTACGCACTTGGTCCTATCCTCATGGATTTTAAAGAATTAACCATGAAATTTCAATAGGAGGGACAACAATGTAAATTCTAAGGAATCATAACAGGATCCCCTGAGATTATTAGTTCCCATCGAATGGAAAAGATCCTCAAAAAAGGTCATTTTGACATTATTTCCCAAATCCATTCTATTCAAGCAATTGAGACACCTGTGGTGCATCCTGACCTTGATCTAGATTTATGAGCGGAATGAAATGAACAAAATATTGAATACAATAAAACAAAGATACAACTAACAACAACATATATCCAGTGAACGATAACTTATATTAAATAAATAAAATAGACTTAAATTGTAAAACTACATAACTAAAAACAACTTCATTGAATGGTTGTAGCTATCTCTGAAAAGAGATGTGGTTGCTACGTGCATTTGTCTGAGAAGAATGATTACAATGAGGCTCCAGAGGAATTTTTAGCATTACTCGCGAATGCCAAAACCGTAGACATTCAAAAACTTAACCCTAGGATATGAAACACCAAAAGTTATGTGGGCCCCGATGGGTAAGTTGGTACCTCAATTTCTTGAGGTCGTAACTTTTTCATACGACCTTTGTTTTAGGTATGTGATATCTCATTGGAAAGGTATTTTCGAGAACTACACATTATGCTATCAATGTATAACTTTGTCTTCAGTTTGAATATGGAAGAATGAAAAAAAATAGGGCCCCAAAGAAACCCTAGAAGTACAAAAAGACGTACTGACATGAAATCTTCCAAAATAAGCCAGTTGGAATAGGTAGGAGGACACCAATATCCACCTGGATGTTGTCTAGATATTCAGGGTAGCCCCAGAAGTGAAGAACCCACAATTACAAATAAATATAATCATTAAAGAGAAACATGTTGAACTAACAACTGTCAAGAGGAGCCATTTGGAATAGGTGGGTGGCCACCAATATCCACCTAGATCAGTCCTCCCCCCTTAAGAGGAAATGGTATCCATTGCGTTGAGTGCCCCCATCAAGTGAGGAAATTTCTATTGAATTTGGCCCTAGGTGAGCCACTTGCCTTGGTGTAGGAGCTGCCCTGCCTTGAAAACCTGATAAAATTGGATCCTCTACTAGCGAGTTACCTTGACCTGTGGGTCCACTATCTAATTAGTGGATGCATGTTCCATGTAGTCAGTGTTGATCTCTTTTGGTGTCAACTATTATTCGGTCTCCGAGGTGTCCAATAATGGTGGAAAATATGGTCAGAGGAGGTCCACATTGAACAATGGGTGTAAGCCAAGGAAGGGGGGAGTGTTGAGATCAAAAGCATTTTCACCCACATCCTTGGTGATAGTGTAAGTCCCATAGTGAAGTTGATGGAGCTTATGATGGGGACCTGTAAGGTTCTCTTTTTGCAAATGTAACTAGACCTTGTCTCCCACCTGAAACTTGTGAGGTACCCAGTCTTGATCATGGCACGTCTTGTACTTAGCATTGGATTTTTGCAAAATATCGTGGACCTGTTGGCAGATGTGCTAAATCCACTCAATGAATCTAGTGGATTTTTCGGCCTCAGACTGAACATGGGAAGATCCTACCTGTGTGGTTGCAATAGGTAGTGCAACATCAATGGGACCCAAGGGTTGGAATCCCAAACCCACGTGAAATGAGCTATGGTCGGTGGAGCTATGGAGAGCCCTGTTGTAGCTGTTTTGAACATAGGGAAGACTCTCAACCCATGTACACAAATTCTTAGAGTTATACATGTGCAGGATGTGCATAATCATCTAAATGATGGCCTTTGTTTTTCCATCATTTTGGGGTTGGAAGGTAGTGGATTTAGTGAGCTTGGTGTTCAATAGTGACCAAAGACTCGACCAAAATGTGTTGAGGAACCTGTTATCTTGATCTGAAATGATGGTCTTTGGTATCCCAAAATGGACCCACAACTGTTCGAAGAAGATCTTGATAGTATCTGATATTGTGATGCTCTTCTTGCAAGATATGAGAATGGCCATCTTCAAAAACCAATCAACCACCCCAAATACACAATCATTTCCTTGTTTGGTGAATGGAAAGATAGACATGTAATCCATCGATATGGATTCCCAAGGCCTCTTGGGAGTAGGAAGAGGGGTGTATAATCCTATCTTCTTGATGGCTGGCTTGGCATTGGCACAGGAAGTGCAAGATATGATATACTTGTTGACGTCCTATAAAAGTTTTGGCCAATAAAAATGTTTCTATAGAACAACCACAATTTTCTCCACGTCAAAATGTCCTGCCATCTGACTATAGTGAACCTCCCAAATCAGCTTTGCACGCTTGCTTGTGGGAACATAGAGGTGGCCCATATAGCATAACAATCCATCCTAAATGTGAAAATCAATGACATTCGCCTCTGTACCCAATATTTGATATGTGGTAGTGAAGTCATGATCATGTTGATAAAGTTGGGGCCACTCAGATTCCTTATTCCCATAGGAATGGAGCATGGTGGTGAGTGCAACAATGAGAGGTCGACTAAGGTAATCAAGGGCACAATTTGTGCTCCCTGTCTTATACTTGATGTTGAGATGGAACTGTTGCACAAGTATGTGGACCAATTTTGATGGTAGTCGTTCTACAACTTTTTCCGTGTCTGTATGAACTGCAAAGACTTGTGATCAGTGTGGATGATTGTCTCCTTTCCGAGAATGCAATGTTTCCATTGACGACAGGCTTGCACAATGGAATACATTTCCTTGTCATAGGTGGGGTATTTTCAGACGATATCTGAAAGTGTCTCACTATGGTATGCTACTGGATGACCGTGTTGAGTGATAACTTTGCCTAGAGCATAGTCGGATGCATCTGTCCCAAATCTCAAACGGTTGTTGCAAATAAGGTAAGGAGAGTACTGGAGTTGAGCACAAGTGATGCTTCAGATCAACAAATGATCATTGTTGTGCCTTACCCCATGAGAACCTTTCCTTTCCACCACCCTTGGTCACTTGGCTAAGGTCTTGTGCAATATGGGAGAATCCCAACACAAACCGCCGATAGAAGTTGGCAAGTCCCAAGAAGCTCCGAAGATCAGTTAGTGTGGTCGGGGTTGGCTAGTCATGGATGAATTGGATCATAGATGGATCCACATGTACCCCATGCTCATCAAAAATGTATCCCAAGTATTGGACCATGTTCATTCCAAAGGAGAATTTTTCCAAGTTGGCATATAGCTTGTGCTACCACAATGTGCTCAAAACCTGTTAAATATGCTACATGTGATCCTCCCAAGTTTTGTTGAAGATGAGGATATCATCCAGATATACCACCAGAAAAGAGTTGGTGAAGGGTCTCAATAAATCATCCATCAACCTCATGAAATGATTCAGGTGGATATTGGTGGCCACCAGCCTTTTCCAACTGGCTCAAAACAATTTTCTGGCAATTTTGGTAATTTACTATTTTTAGCAGTTTTTCGGGTCCTGAACTTTTGGAGCCGTCTTGAGGCCCTAAACGACATTTTTTGGGAAAACAAGGAGAAACATGGAAGTTCCTTCGATGTTGCTCACACAAAAATTGTATTCCTTGGATAAATATTTCTAACAAGGTATCGAGCGCCGCAAACGAAGATCATATGCAAAAGTTATGCCTCCGAGAAGTTGATGTATCAACTACCTCCATCGGGGCCCGCAAAACTTTTGGATTTTCATCTTCTGAGGTTAGGATTTTGTATTTTACTTATGTTAAAAATTCCCTTAGAGCCTCATTTTAATAATCATCGTCTTGTGAATGCGAGTAGCCATCACATCTCTTCTCAAAGATAAGTTGCCACAATTATAGCAAGTCTTTCACTCTATATTTTCACAGTCTTTGCACATTTTCACTCATTAATAGAATTTGTATTATTGTATCTCTGTGTTTATGGTTGCATCTCTGATAAATTTATGTTATATTGTTGGATATATAATATATCTCTGTATATTTATTTATTATATCTCCGCTCTCATTTCGTGATGAAAATAATCTAGATCATGAAATTTGTTGGTGCATTTGTTAATCAAAAGGGCATGACTAGCCATTGGAAGCAACCTTCTTTAGATATGAAAGTTGCCTTCCATAAATTAGTAGGTTCGATGGGAAACTAGTAGTAGAAATACTTTAGATCAATCTTGCTGAAGAAATTTTCACACTTGAGTTGGTCAAGAAGGTCATCAATTCAGGGAATTGGGTATTGGTTCCTGATTGTAATTTTGATTAATTCTCTGTAATCAATGCAAAGATACCAGGTCCCGTATTTTTTCTGTATCGGTACAATCATGATTCCAAAGGGAGAGGAGATGGGTCATATGTGTCCCTTTTGAAGCATCTCTTAGATTTGATGCTTGATTTCTTCATTTTCCATCATCGAGCGATGATAGACTGGTCCATTAGGAAGAGGTTCACCAGGGGTTAGATCAATTGGATGATTGACTTGGTAGTGCATCGGTACCCCGGTGGTTGAGGAGAAGATGTCTCTGTACTCTTCCACTATCCCATCCACTTTCGTTTGCTGCAAAGAGAGGCTTTGTGTAGAGGTCACAGATGTGGCAATGATTTCTACTTACTGTAAGCATGGATCACAAAGAAGACAAACTTCCCATTCTATGAAATGAACTTACTACATTTCTTAGCAAATATTAAAGAAATATAGGTATGCGACACTACCTATGGTATCCTATACAATTATCTACCCAAAGTAATAATAACACTGCGAGGTCTAGAATCATACATATCATGTTTCTTCCACAAATATAGTTGGCCTAAAAGAATGTCATAAGATTCAAGGGGAGAAATATCACATAATTTTTACCTCGTCTTTGAAGGGAATGATGTTGTATGGCAGACGATATTGTTGGCTGACGCAAAGATCTCTTCCTTAGTGAAGCCAACTGATAGTGTAGGGATGCAAGTGCAATGTCAATGAAAGGTCCAACCACTTGATAACCTCTGTTGAGATCAGGTTCTTATGATTGTTTCTATCTGTTAACACAATATTGGTTTATGCCTCAACTTTGCATAAGTCCTTCATTATTCATTTTGGCAAATGAATATAATTGTTATGGGATATTTTATTTATTTTGGGGAAAATTAAAATTATATTGGGTTATGCCCAATCTCCAAGGTCAAGCATTAATTCACATCTCAAGAGAACACTAGCCAAAGACACAGGCCAATGCCAACATATCAATCAAGTTATACACAAAGCGCCAAGAGAGAGACCGACATTCAAATTTGAGGTGCCAATTGTCAAGAAGAAGCATTGACAACAATATTGCAAGTTTCCAAGCATAAAAAGAACCCACAGATTTATGCTACCAAATTTCACTCAGACACACAGCTAGGTGCTACCTAAAGGCGCTACTGAAATTTTGGCAGAGACCAAATTGTGCAGAATTATTTTGCAAGGACGCTTTTGCCAGTTTTGAGTGACTAACTTAAAACTTGGATTGTGAATAATTAAGAAAGAATTTTTGAAAACTAGAGGAGGTTTTTGTTCATAATATTCCAAATAAAAAAAAACTCTCTTAGGTTTTCAAAATGTGTTATGGTTTGAGAGATATTAGACATAGAAGTGGTGCTACCAACTGTTTTACAACGGCACTACCAAATTTCCTCTAGCATTCATGGTTTTGATATTCGCCTTGTTGGGAGGTTGCCACCTGTCAAGGAGGATTCAAATGTCTTATAAAGGATCATTTAGATGTCAAGGGACACCTCCACCTAATATTTAGCTCCATCAAAGGCCTCATGTAATGAGGTGGAAACAATTTATTAATGACTTCCAACAAATTCCTGAAAATTAGTAGATTGTTGGATTTGTGTCTCTTTGATTGTCGCCACCTATCTCCAAGGATTAGAATCCAATTGAGGATATGGGATTCAACCTCCTAAGGTTATTTGGATGCTATTTTCTATTTAAGGAATGAGAGATCTCTTGGAGAAGAGGATTCATGAGCCAACAGAGGCTAGAGAGAGTTTTAGCAAGCAATTTTCCTATGTCTGTTCATTTGTAAGCATGTGGGCATTTTATGATTGTAGTCATTACTGGTATTGGATACTCATGAGAGATGTGATTTCAGATTGTAACTCTTTTGTTTATATTTCTTCTTATTTGAATATATTGCATATTTGAGGATCAAAGGATGTCAATGATTTATGGATCCCTAAGCAGCAAAGAATTTGTTGTATTTTGCCCATCAATCATTGTTTATATTCAAGTATTTTTTGATTCATTAAATTGAGAGGATCTCTATTTAGTGAACATTCTATATTGTGTTTTCCTTCTTCATTCTTCCACCTATCAGGATATAATATTGTTTTCTGTTGAGCATCATTTGTGCCTTCGATGAGTAGAATGGTTGTGACTCCATTGCCCATTGGTGTAGCCTACTAATTTGTAGTTTGCTTCCCTCTCCATTTTCTTTCTCTGTCTTGTTGATCCACCTATTCAAAACCAAATTACCTTCCATACATTCTGATGGGTGTTGAGCTTACACTTTAGCAGTCAAAGTGTGACTTTCAATGCTAACATTTTTGGCACCGTTGTCAGGGATGGATTTGAGAAGATTGAAAAGAGCCCTGGGAAGAACGACATTGCACAACTCCAACTTTAGATGGTGACTAAAGTTGGACACCCTAAAGACTACACATTCACCATGGTGACTATATTGTTCAAAATCTATTGGTGACTCCACTGGAATGAGAAAAATTAAATGGCTATGAAGGCTATCATGGTCAAGAGGTTTTCCCAACTCAATTTATCAGTTATATATGCCTATCCACATCTCGTGCATCAAATTGATGAATGGGAAGATCTGCTGCCCATATTTTATGAAGGTGATAAAGACAACCCTTTTGAGCCTGTTCATGAATTTCATGCTTTGATGCAACAACTTGACATCCATCATGAAGATATATTGATGAAAATGTTCAGGTATTCATTGGAAGGCTATGTGAGGCAATGGTATAGAACAGTCCCTGCTTCTAGTATTTATTATTTGAAGGACGTTCATGCTGTTTTTTATTCTCATTTCAAGATAATTTATCCAGCTAAAGGACTTTTTGAGAATTGTTGTGAGGGGTATGCATCATATATTCAGGATTCATCAAGTGATTCTTCTAGGAGTGATGATGAAGGGGATGATTGTAGAGAGAAGGACTTAGATGATGACTTTCATAATGTGTTTCCTAAATTTCAAGAACATGTGCATCATTCATATCAAAATATAGGTCCTCGAGAGAAAGATCAATATGGACAATCCATCACTTCCTTTTCTCCTCCTTTTCTCGATTCTTTAAGTCAAGAGGTCATATTAGGTTTAGAGTTATTTCATCATGAGAATAGTGTTGTAGTTTTTCATGAACAAATTCATAGCTTACCCATTGTTGTTGTAATCCATTCTATTGTTAATGAACCAGTGCACCATGATTTGTCAAGTTTTGATGACTATGAGGATGTTTTCCCTGAACAACCAGCTATCCCAGCTATTGTAATAATCCCTTCAACCATTAATAGTCAAATGGTCATTGATTCACCTTTGTATAATGATTATGAAGATGATTTTCATGAACAGTCTATTGAAGACATTATATCAAATAAGTACCCTTCCCATCAAAGAAACAATAACTTGTTTCAACCCTCATGTCATATTTTTGTTTGTAAAAAAGAAGAAAAAGATGATAGTCTAATTTTAGAAGGTGAAAAATTGAGAAATTGGGACCATAAGCCAAGATATGATGAATATACCTCACAATTAGAAGATAAGACAGAAGAATGTAGTTTCCCAAGCACTTCTAATTGTGATGAACTTCCGTATCAACCCCCTATTCCTCTTGAAGACAAAAGCTCAGTTTCATCAAGCAGCCAAGATCAAATGCCATGTGATCAGATGAGAGACGTTGAAATTAAAGAAAGACAAGAATCATTGAGACTTTTTCCTAATACACCTCATGACGAGTAGTGGACCAAGGCCGTATGCATTGAGGAGGAATCAGAAAATCAGCAAGCCATGAAACAACCAAGCACAGTGGAGGAAGGACCTAATGCAATACTTTTCCTTTTGGCACAAAGCAATGTCAGAGGGGCAAGTATTGATGATGTTTTTCAGGATCCATTTGCAGCCTGCCTGCAAGAATAAAGTGAGACTAGGATCACTAATTTCCTTAATGGAAAGTGTATTTCCAAATGTTTCTTTGATGTGCCTTCAAATAGGAATTATCTCTTGTGCTTAAGGAAACACATTTCAAAGGTTCAAACTATTGAAAAAATGATGAAATGGCTTCATTGGTTGTTTCATGTAACTTGAATGCTTCATTTTCCCAATAATTAGAGTAGGTGTGTGCAATAATCTTGCTGGACAAGTATCGTTTTCATCATTTTTGTCAGTTTTAGTTTTCATTTGCATTTAGTTTTAGTTGAAGGTCACAAATCAAAGAAGATTGCAACGGTTAAAGGTTGGGAGAATCTCTAGGATAAGGCACTAAAAATACAATATTTCTTAGAGCCTCATAGGGAGGAATCTATTCCCCATGGATCCTATGTTAGCACAATATTGGTTTATGCCTCAACTTTGCATAATTCCTTCATTATTCATTTTGGCAAATGAATATAATTGTTATGGGATATTTTATTTATTTTTGGGAAAATTAAAATTATATTGGGTTATGCCCAATCTCCAAGTTCAAGAATTAGTCGAAATCTTAGAACAACACTAGCCAAATACATAGGCCAATGCTAGCATATCAATCAAGTTATACACAAAGCGCCAAGAGAGAGACCAACATTCAAATTTGAGGTGCCAAGTGTCAAGAAAAAGAATTGACAACACTCTCACAAGGTTCAAAGCATCAAAAGAACCCACAGATTTATGTTACCAAATTGCACACAGACACACAGGCGGGCGCTACCTAAAGATGCTACCAAAATTTTGGCAGAGACCAAATTGTGCATAATTATTTTGCAAGGACGCTTCTGCCAGTTTTGAGTGACTAACTTAAAACTTGGATTGTGAACAATTGAGAAGGTATTTTTGAAAGATGGAGGTGTTTTTTGTTCATATCATTTCAAATAACAAAAAACTCTCTCAGTTTTTCAAAATGAGTTATAGTTTGAGAGATATTAGACATAGAAGTGGCACTGCCAACTATTTTACAACGACGCTACAGAATTTCCTGTAGCGGTCACGGTTTTGATATTCGCCTTGTTGGGAGGTTGCCACTTATCAAGGAGGATTCGAATGGATTTTCAAGGATCAGTTATATGTCAAGGGACACCTTCACCTAATATTTATCTCCATCAAAGGCCTCATGCAATGAGGTCGAAACAATTTATTAGTGACTTCCAACAAATTCTTGAGAATTTGCAGTTTGTTGGATTTTTGTCTCTTTGATTGTTGCCACCTATCTAGAAGGCTTAGAATCCAATGAAGGATATGGGATT
>JZKD02S1617444.1:62530-96496 GCA_000966675.3 Picea glauca
CCCTCTCCCTTTTCTTTCTCCGTCTTGTTGATCCACCTATTAAAAACCAAATTACCTTCCATACATTCTGATTGGTGCTGAGCTTACACTTTAGCAGTCAAAGTGTGACTTTCAGTGCTAGCACTATAAACAAAGAAATGAAGCAGAGCCTCCTTTACCCACATATGTGAGTGAAATAGGTGTCCCCCTTCCTCTGTCTCTTCTGTTTCACTTGGATAGAATTTGGTGGTATAAAAAGTAGAACTTAGTTTGAGATCGATAATCTTATTCCATCCTTCCATATTTTATTCGAATTCATAATCTGCCTCTGACTCGGAAGTTTTCAGCTCGACCACCAGTGACTGCTTGGAGCGACATTCTTTGGTGTTGTGCAAAGGTATTTAATGGTATTCACACCACTTTCCCGTGTACTTCTTTGACTTCTCATTACCCTTCTTGGGTTGCGGCTTGGATTAGATGTCCTAAGAGTGGCCATATTTTCTCTGTCCCTTATTTTGTGGGTTGGAGCCACCTTTTCCCTACTTCAGCTATGAGGATTTTGTAGATCCAAACTCTCACCTCTTTTGTTTAAATTTCTTCTTGATCTTGAAAAAATATCTATAAGTCGCACCTAATGATGCAATGTCCAAAAACTCCATTTTTGTTTGAATGTATATATGTAGACAACTGCGGTATTTTAGAACAAGATTTCATTCAGAGTCTTTGATACCCAATTTGGTGGGAAGGGTATGGAAAATATTGGTGAAATATGGTACTTTCTGGTTCCCGACGCAACTTGGTCCATCTTGTGTACTAGTCCTTGTAGCTTCCAATAGGGTAGTATTGTTCTTTAATGGCATCCTTGAAGGAATCCCATGTGGGGGGACTGCAAATATTGAAGATTCATATGTGGCCCTTTTCTCAGAGTAAGTGTCCCACCATTCCTTAACATGGTGGACAACCTTGAGGAGTGCAAAAGTAATATTTTCCCTATCGAAAATATTATGGACTGAAAAATACCCTTATAGAAGATTCAACCATTTATCTATAACATCTGAATCTATCAGTCCTTCAAATAATGGAATATCAAAATTTACTTATACCTTGAAGGGGGTTACATGGCCTCTTGATGAATATGTGTCTCCTATGGGTAGTCACCAAAGGATATGTGTAAATTTTTCCATCATTTTGTTCATTTGTCGTGTAAGGGATTCCTCGAGAAACAATTTAAAAGGATCTCCTACTCTGTCATATTTCTTCTCATCCCCCATGAGTGTTTTTTGGACTTGACGCGACCAATATTGCAAAGGCTTTACTAGTTCGGGTCCCAACTTCTTATACCCAGATCTTGTCGGGGACATGCCCGATGAAAAACAAACGAAGAGTAGACCTCTATGATACCACTGATCCAGATTTATGATTGGAATGAAATGAATAATATATTGAATACAATAACATAGATATATGGACAAAAAAACAAATATCTAGTACACAATAACTTTTATTAAATAAATAAAATAGGTTGAAACTATAAAACTGCAGAATTGAAAACAACTTGCTCGAATGGTAGTAGCTATCTCTGAGAATAGATGTGGTTTCTATGCACATTCTTCTAAGTGGAATGATTACAACGAGGCTACAAAGGAATTTTTAACATTACTCATGAATGCCAAAACCCTAGACATCCAAAAACCTAACCCTAGGAGATGAAACACCAAAATTTATGTGGGCCTCGATGGGTAAGTTGATACCTCAACTTCCTGAGGTTGTAACTTTTGCATACAACCTCTGTTTTAGGTATGTGATATCCCGTTGGAAAGGGAGTTTTGAGAAATACACATTATGCTGTCAAATTTTGACTTCATCTATAGTTTGACTATGGAAAGATAAAAATTATTGTTTAAGGCCCTAAAATGGCCTTGGAAGTACATAAAGATGTATTGACATGAAAACTTCCAAAATAAGCCAGTTGGAATATGTGGGCGACCACCAATATCCACTTGGATATTTTGTAGGGATTTAGAATATCCCCATAAATGTAGAACCCACAATTACATAGAAATTTCATCATTAAAGAGAAATGTGTTGAACTAACAATTGCCAAGAGAATCCAGTTGGGATAGGTGGGTGGCCACCAATATCCACCTGGATCATACCTCCAATGTATCATCTCCAAACACCAAGATTTGTTTTACACTCCCTAGGGACTTCCTCCTTCTCATGGTATTCATGATAATTCCATTCCTCTCATCCTAGGAATTCTTGCTCCCAATGTTCTCCCTTATCGTAATCCCTTTTCCCAAAAGAATGAAATTGAGAAAATTATTCAAGAATTTCTAGCCGAAGGTATTATCCTCCCTAGTACCAACCCTTATTATTACCCTGTGGTTAGGGTACTCAAAAAATAATTTACTTGGCGTATGTGTCTTGAATTTCATGCCCTCAATAAAATCACCATCAAAGACAAATTTCCCATTCTTGTCATTGATGATCTTTTGGATGAATTAAATGGTGCTCAATATTTTACTAAACTTGATCTATGTTTTGGCTACCACCAGACACATATGCAAGAGGAAGACATTCCTAAGACTTTTTTTCCCACTCATGAGGGTCACTATGAATTCTTGTCCATGCCCTTTGGCCCGTGTAATTCTCCCTTCACTTTCCAAAGTCTCATTAACCATGTTTTTCGTCCTTTTCTTCGTCATTTTGTCCTAGTTTTCTTCGATGTTATTCTCATCTATAGTAAAACCTAGGTAGACCATATTACCCATGTGGATCAAGTTCTCAGTCTACTCTCTCAGCATCAACTTTTTCTCAAGAAATATAAATGTTCCTTTGGAGCTTCGAAAGTGTAGTACTTGGGTCATATTGTCAGCAAGGATGGTGTAAGGGTGGATCCTAAGAAAATTGAAGCTATGCAGGATTGGACTACCCAAAAAATCTCAAGATATTGCATGGTTTTCTGTGTTCAACAAGATACTATCACAAGTTTGTTAAGAATTATGGAAAAATTGTAGTGCCTCTTAGTGATCTCCTAAAAAATAATTCTTTCACTTGGAATCTAGCAGTTGATCAATCCTTTCAAGCATTGAAAGAATCCATGTGCACAACTCTTGTCTTGGCCCTTCCTAACTTCACAAATACTTTTGTCCTTGAATGTGATGCCTCCGGGAAAGGCATTGGTGCAATACTCATGCAAGAGGGTAGACCATTGTCCTTCATTATCAAACAACTCTCAGAGTGACATCTTGGCCAATCAATCTATTCTGCATGATGTGGATCTCTGGTGTCTTTCTCTTGTGGAAACACTTCCAAATTAAAACCGACCATCATAGCCTCATTTATTTCCTAGAATAAAGGATTTCATCCCAAGCGAAACAAAAATGGGTGACCAAGTTATTTGGATATGATTATGAGATCATTTATAAGAAGGGAAAATAAAATGTAGTGTTTGATGCTCTGTCTAGAAATTACAAAGAAGAAGGATCCCTTTTTTACTTCTCCTTCATTGTACCATATTGGCTCCAAGTTATTTGCCAAGAATGGCTGCAAGACCCCAAATATTCCCAACTGATCCAACAATTGAAAGAAAATTCTCAAGTTTCTCCAACATACTCTTGAAACAATGAAGAGATTAATTGCAAAGGTTGTCTATATTTAAGCCACCAGTCGCAACTTAAAACCATGGTGCTTTCTGAGCTTCCCGCGTTTACCAAAACCCATGAACGAGTTAAACGTTATTTTTTATGGGATCGTATGAAACAAGAAATTCACACCTTTGTGGCTGAATGTGATGTTTTTCAACGTAACAAGGGGGAAACTTTCAAAGATCCATGCACACTACAACTTTCTACGATTCCACTAACTATTTGGAGGGACATTTCTATGGATTTCATTGTGGGTTTACCTAAATCTAGCAATAAGTTTGTCATCATGATGGTAGTTGATATCCTTTCCAAATATGCTCATCTTTGTGATCTTCAACACCCATTCACAACATCCACAGTGGCTTATATTTCCATGGATCATATTTTCAAGATTCATGGCATGCCTCATTCTATTGTATCTAGCCAAGATCCCACTTTTGCTAGAAATTTTTGGCAAGAACTATTCAAGCTCTAGGGCACACAATTACATCTCAGTACTACTTATCACCCACATAATGATGGTCAAACTAAAGTTGTAAAAAAGTGTTTGGAAACATATTTGTTGTGTTTTGCATCTGGCTGGAAACATCAGTGGGATTAGTGGTTAGCCCTAGATGAATGGTTGTATAACACATCTTATGATACTATTACCCTCATGACTCCATTTAAAGAAGTATATGAAAAAAATCCCCCGTCAATTCTTTCCTTCATACTAGGGGTATCAAAGGTTCAGGAGGTTGAAAAAACTCCTACAGTCAGTGTTTCCATTCTCCACGCTCTCAAAGAAAATTTGGTCATGCCTCAAAATCATATGAAACAACAAGCAGATCAATGATGTTCAGAATGCCAATTTTCTACAGGAGACCAGACGTTTCTTCATCTACAACCTTACAAGAAGACTTCACTCAAAGTTGAACACTATCAGAATCTTTCTCCCAAATTTATGGTCCTTATACCATTCTCAAGTGAATGGGACCAGTGGCATATCAGTTAGCTTTTTCCATTCATTCTAAGATCCATCCTATTTTTCATGTCTCATGCTTAAAGAATGTGATTGGGAGTAAGTGCCAAACTCAAACCAATCTTCTGGAGTTGAATGCTAAAGGTTCCATATGGTTGTATCCACTTGCAGTCTTGGACCAATGCGAATAATCTCCATCATTGCACCATCAAGGAGGTGCTAGTGCAGTGGAAAGATACAACTCTAGAAGATGCCACCTGGGATCCAACCACTATTCTCCAAGAATTTGCTCATCTCAATACTTGAGGACAATGATGTTCTTCAAGGGAGAGGGCATGTTAGGGACCTAAACCCCTAAATTCTCATGTAGGTAGAATAATATATTTCCATGTAATAAAGGATTATACTAGTTAATAAGATTGATTTAATAAATATGAAAAAGTCAATATAAAAATACCTAATAGAAGCTTGCGCTTCTAGAAAGATCTTCCTCTAGATTGTTCTTTATAAGATAAAATTAGTATAAATAAGAGTAGACGGTATGAGAGGGATTTTTTCTTGAGAATTATTTTAATAGAACTCTTCTTTGCTGGAGGTTTCCCCCTCGAAGAGGCAAGTGAAAATTGCTCCCTACCAATAAAGGTGTTATTTTGGTGTTGTGGTTCCATATATTTTGTTGTTCTGCTATTATATTTATGTTCTTTGTTGTTATTTCGTTGGTATTCACTGCAATATTGTTGATTTCTTCTATTATAATAGATTTGGTTCCTAACAAAACGTCAAAGAGGAATGTGAAAACATAGTCAAGCACCACATAGCATAAGAAAACATGAATAAAACACTTTGGGTCTGCTATATTTGATTAAAACCTCAGCTATTTGAAATGTGAAGTACCACTTGAGCCATTTATTTCTTTTGATGAAATATCCCCGGTGGATGATTTCTTGACCCTTTTATTTCTTTTTTCTGGCACTTTGTGCAATATCCCACATGCATAACATAAAAATAATTTGAAGTTTTCATATAGTAAGGAGTGTGGAATGGATATCGATGAGTTGAGAATACTGTATACACTTATGAACTTTTCATTTGGCCCTCCATCTGTGGATGTTTCCTCGATGCCTTGACTCTTGCTTGAAATTTTGGTAGATTTGGGTATCGACATTTGGGTGATGTTTGGTGGCACATTGTTGATAACTTGGAGTTTGGGTTTGTACATAAATCCCAAAATTTTACCAAAAGGAAAACAATTTGTTATCCCTCTTTTAAATAAAAATGATTAAAATAGAATCATTTATAATAATATAAATGATTCAATAATTTTTATTTTTACATATTTGATTTAGGATTAAAAAAAAGTAAGATTAATTGACATTTTGCAACCAAAAACAAGGAAAGAATAGGTTTTACCATAACTCATTGATAGACATAAAAAATTCCACTTTTATTAGAATTAGGCAATAGGAGATGACAATGTTTGATGATAAATTTGGAGGCTTTGGAAAGAGTAAATGAAAGTTAGAAAAAGGTCAAATATTTTGACGAGATCATGTTTAGGTGCCAGTAAATGGGGATTTGAAAGAGGAATTTCAAAAAATGAAAATTTCTTCTTGACAGAGGTTTGGAAAAACAAAATAGACAAGTTTTGATCAATTTTGCAAAATATCAAAAATAACACAAAAAAATTCGATTTTACAATAGGTTCAATGGTTACCACCAACTGAATGGTGGTACAATACATCTTAACTTGGAGCTACTTGCATCTCTACCTTTTAGGAAGTCTATGGTAAAAATCCACCCGCTATATTATATTACCTTCTTAGTGTCTCTAAGTTCTGGGAGGTTATAGACAAAACCCTTACAGTCCAAGTTAACATTCTATGTACCATCAAAGAGAATTTGGTTGTGGATGAGAACTGCATGAAGAAACAAGATGATCAGTGTCATTATGAACACCATTTTTCTTAAGGGAATCAATAATTTCTTCATCTACAACCTTATAATCAAACTTACCTCAAATAAAATCACTACCTAAACTTTCACATCTTCTAAGATGTATGTTCCTTTCCTTAAGAAAGATTATGTATACACACCTCTCTCCACTGAAACCCATGTACATGCACACAAATATTGTATGGAAAGCTCCATATGGAATGAACCTATTGTTGTAGCTCCAATCTATTGAAACCAACATAGACATGTGCTGAAGTACCTGACTGATGCTACACACATCAACACTCCCTCTTAGAAAGGAAGGTATTATGCATCGCTCCAAGTTTTCACCTGAATATCACAAGCTTACCTTTAACCAAATGTTTTCTCAGAATATTTTCAACCTGCTCATTTTTGGAAACATATTGAAGCTTGAATGATCCCTTTTGGATCATGTCTTGGATAAAGTGATACTTGATCTCAATATGCTTGGACACGTCATGGAATAATGGATTCTCAAATAGTTTAATACATATCTAATTGTCCCAGTATGTCAATATGAGCTCCAACTCCTAATCAAATAACCCTATAAGAAATTTGTAAAGACAAATGGATTCACAACTATCCATATTAGCTTCAATATACTATGTATTTGATGAACTGAGTGCTACCGAAGTTTGATTCTTGTTGAAACATGTAATCAATATTGATCCCAACCTTAAGCAACACCCTGAGTTTCTCTTCCTATCTGCTGCACTCCCTACCCAATATGAGTCTAAATATCCATGCAGAATCACTATGTCACCTTCAAGATACCTCAACCCATACTCCAATATACCTCTCAAGTATATAAGAACATGCTTTGTTGCTATCCAATGAACCTGCCTCAACTTCACCATGAACTAACTCAAGGTGTTGAAAAAAAAACATATTTCTAGCTTGGTCTTGACCAAATACATCAAAGACCCTATCAACTACTTATATATCCTAGGATCCCCCAACTCTAAATCTGAAACGAAAACATTCTTCATATTTCTAACCATCAGTATATAGTCATCCATCCTGAATCTCCTCATGATCTCTACAGTGTAATTCCCTTTACCAAGGAATATATCTACGATGTACTTCCCATGAACAACGAATATATCTATGGTGTACTTCCCTTGACCAAATAATATCTCTACCGATATATTCCATACCTATAACCCAAAGAAATTATGCATCAATACTTCATCTCCAAATATGCATCCAAATATACTTTTCACCCTGCTATAAGATCCTCTACACCTATGAGAAACAAATCATCCACATACAGTACCATGATGAGTGGATCAGCCCCAACAAGTATGAAGTACAAGTTAGGATCCACCTCACTCTTGGTAAAGTCCATACTATGCAAGTATCCATCAATCCTAGAGTATCATGCCTTAGGTTCCTATTTGAGTTTGTGTAGGGCTCTCTTAAGCCTACACACATGAGACTCCATCCCATGTACCTCAAATCCCTGAGGTTTATCTACATATAGTTCTTTCTCAATGATCCCGTTGAGGAAATATGTCTTCACATCCATCTGGTGAATCCTCCACCTCATAATTGAAGTAATATAAATAGCATCTCGAATAGAATCATCTCTAGTGACTGGAGAAACTATATCCTCGTAGTACACTCCCTCTCTCTAGGATAACCCTCTCACCATGAACCTCACATTTAACTTCTCACTTCTACCATATGCAACATGCGTGATCTTGTAGAGACACCTGAAACTCACAACTAACTTACCCTTTGGTATTGGCATCATGTACCAAACATCATTCTTCATGATAGAGGTATACTCCTCTACTATGGCATCTCTCCAAACTTGTTTATCTATTGTTTCCTAAAATCTGGAAGGCTCAACATCAATGATGCTACTCATAAGAATCATATAGTTGGGAAAAATCCTTGGAGGCCTTCTCTCCATAACTACACTTCTAGGAGCCTCACCTGCATCCCTCAATGTCTATTACAACCACTTGGGTCTCCTGATAGAACTAGAAAGGGATAATTCTTCCTCCCCACCTAAATTCTAACTCCATGGAATGGAATATGTTGATAATTACTCATCCTTTGGAGCCTATTTGTAACATCCCTAGCCACCCAAGCCGGTCCATGCTACTCCAAAAAATTATTTCATTCTCTACTCAACATACTGTAACATACCCAGCATCCAGCTGATCTATGCCACATAAATTTTTTGAACTGCATGCAATTAAAAAATATACACACATAACTCTTGTAGAACTTTATGTATAAAACATAAACAGACAACTACATTATGTAAATGCATGGATTCATACGGTAATGACAGTAAACATATACATGAAGCAAGAAACAAAATACCCATAAATATAACACATAAATAATAATGCAACATATAAATTAACACAGAATTGACACTTATCTTCGTAAGAATATCACCAATTACGTGAAGACCTTCCACGAACCTCCCAGCCTTATACCACACTTCTCATCACTCTCAACAGTGGGTCACCCCCTAGCTGGGACTAAACTCCACCTGGGTAAAGGGATTCTTAACTAGGATTATGTATCATAGACAATAGGAGAGACTCTGTCATAGGTGCCAACTCAAACTAACATGCTACAATCCCTCATTCCCCACATGCCTATCCCATCCTAGGAAGTGTGCCCCTTCTCTGCTCAACAGTCCCTCGGATGCCCCACTTCCTTTCCAGGCCTCAGCAAAAGGTCGGATAGGAAGTCTCAGAACCCTGTAGCTGCAGTTTATCACCTTCAGAAATCAATTCCCATCAATTATATCACCTTGATTTATTTCTCACGGGCCTGAAAACCCACCTCTTCAATATCCCACGAGCCTGACAACCCACTTCTTTAGTCCAACTACCAAGATAACTAGATACACAAATAGGTATGGGTATAGATACAAGTTCAAGTACATTGACATGAAGGTATAGAGGACAACTGAGTGAGTGAATGACTGATCATGGAATGATTGAATGGATGACTGAATGATGGTAAAATGTACTAAGTCCAAAATATATGTATGCATGTTCCCAGCTTGACACTTTTCATGTTGGGAGATACTTTGGCCCACTTGTCCCCATCCTTAGAACATAGGATAAAATAATTTTCCATACTTTATGATTTAAGGAATATTAACATAATATTCCTTTTTCTCTTAAGCTCCCTAACTTATCCTTTTTTCTTAAATTTTAGCCCCCCTTTTCCCTAACTAGTGGAGTTTAGTCCCCCATACTTTTTTATCGTGGTTGGTATGCACACAACAATGCATTTTATATTAATGATAAGACATATACAAAAATAGACTCATTGGATTTTAGCATCTAGGATCTATGGAGTAATAAAAAACATAAGCCTCCTAGCTTATAATAATTGGATCATCGGCCTATAAAACACAACATATACACACAGGCTCCCTGGCCTCAAAACGTGCACACTTACTTTGTTGCACGCAATATCGTGGAATGTGCACACTTCATCATCTTACTGTGCAGTGCATTCACACACTATACCATGGAAGGTGCATACAAAAATGATGTCAAACAACTCACCAAATTACAAACATTTACAATTGGTTTCACCATAGGGGAATTACAATCACCTCCCCTTATTTATGCACTGTCCTTAGTGCATTATGTACACATATACAACAAAAAATTTAAAAATTCTCAACAAGATGTTGGTATTATACCCACATTGCATCCTCATGCTCCCAAGCAACATCCTCAGGACCATACCAGGTCCATTGGACCTTTACAGGCCCTTTCACTTGATTCCAGAGCTGTTTGATTTTTCAGTCCAGAATGAGTACCCGATGCACTTGGAAAGTGCCTTCTTGGTCCACATGAATCACATTCCAATCAATAAAATGATTAGCATCAATTATATATTTCTTGATCAATGATACATGGAATACATTATGAACATACATAGATGAAGGAAATGCAATCATATAAGCTACTAGACCAATCCTCTTTATGATTTCAAACGGCCCATAATAGTGAACTGCCAAGTTTGAACAATTTCCCAACTTCAGGGAACTTTTGTTGGCTTTCACTTTAAAGAATACATGATCTCCCACTTTAAATTCCCTGTGAGTTATTCCCTTATCAACATAGCTTTTCTTCCTGTCTTGGGTAGCCTTTAAAATTTTTTTTATTTTCAACATTTTCTCTTCCATTTCCTTGAGTAAATCTGGCCCAATCACTGCTCTATCTATTGGGTTATCCCAACCTATTGGTGTGTTTCACTTTCTTCCATAAAGTGCTTCAAATGAGATCATCTTTAGATATGTTTGGTACCCATTGTTATAAGTGAACTCTACTAAGTGTAAGTAGTCTTCCCATTTTGATGGTTTATCCATAACATACATCCTCAACATATCCGTAACCACTTGATTCACCCTCTCTGTTTGTCCATTTGATTGTGGATGATAAGTTGTACTAAAATTCAAATTTGTTCCAAATCCATTAAATAATCCCTTCCAAAAATTTGATGTAAATTTTGGATCTCTGTCAAACACAATTGTCTTGGGTATGCCATGTAATCGAACAATTTGTCTCATATAAATATCAACAATTTTTGTTTCCTTGTGTGTGAGCTTTACTGGAATAAAATGGGGAGCTTTAGTAATCTTGTCCACCACTACCATGATAGAATAACGTTGTTTGTTTTTTCTTTGCAGTTTGGCGATGAAATCCATTGTTACAACTTCTCATTTCCACTCAGGAATGGGTAATGGTTGTAGCAACCCAGTTGGGTGTCTATGTTCAGCCTTTACCTTTTGACATTCCAAACATTTGGCAATAAAATCAACAACTTCTTTCTTCATTCCTGGCCAATAATATTGGCTCTTGATAGGTGCAATAGTTTTCTGATAACCTAGGTGCCCAACATAAGGTATATTATGCATTTCTCTCAATATCAGATTTTTCAATTCATGAGAATTTGGTACATAAATTCTTCCCCTGTACTTCACAACTTCATCATTATCTAGCTTATATTCTTCAATTTTCTACTGCAAATTACCTTCTTGTAATATTTCCACTAATTCCCTGTATTGCAAATCTAATTTTGCAGCCTCCAAAATTATGTCTTTCAAATATGATTGGTACATGCTAATGGCTATAGCATGCAATTCATGCACACTTCTACTGAGTTCAACATCCACTTTGTTCTATTTCTCCTTGATATGCTTTATATCAAAGTCATATTCACTGAGAAATTCTAACCATATTCTTTGCCTAGCATTTAGAGTTGGCTTATCAAAATAAATATTTCAGACCATTATGGTCTATCCTGAGCTCAAACCTTTTCCCCATGACGTAGTGTCTCCATTTCCTCAAGGCATGCACTATGGCTACCAACTCCAAATCATGAGTGGAATATTTTCTTTCATGCTCCTTCAACTTCCTTGATTCATAACATACAACAAACCCATTTTGACCGAGGACTCCACCCAGTCCTTCTTTACATGCATTTGTGCATACAATGAAGTCTTCATTCGGGTCTGCAATCCTTAGTATTGGAGAACTTGTTAATAATTGTTTCAGGTGTTGGAAACTCTTTTCACAATCTCATGTCCACTAAAAATTCACACCCTTCTTTTGTAAGGAAGTGATTGGGTGTGCAATCTTTGAGAATCCTTCAATAAATCTCCTATAGTAGCTTGCAAGGCCCATGAATGATCTGACCTATGTCACATTCTTTGGTGCTGACCATCCTCTAATGGATTCTATCTTCTTAGGATCCACTGCTATCCCATCCTCTGAAATGATATGCCCCAAATAATGAATTTTCTTCTGATAAAATGAACACTTGCTCAATTTGGCATAAAACTGATGCTCCCTTAATACTTGTAATGCCATCCTCAAGTTTTGTTCATTCTCTTCCTTTGATTTAGAATATATAAAAAGGTCATCTAGAAATAGAATGACAAACTTACCCAAGTATTCTCTTAAAATGCCATTCATTAAAAAAATGAAGATAACTGGTGCATTTGATAATCCAAAGGGAACCACTGTGAACTCATAATGACCATACCTTTTTATGAAATAAGTCTTGTTTATGTCTTCTTATTTAATTCTTACTTGATGATAATTGGACCTAAGATCAATCTTGGAGAATTTTTTTTTCATCTTTCATCTGATCAAAGAGGTCATCAATCATTGACAAAGGATACTTATTCTTCACAGTTACCTTGTTCAACTTCCTAAAGTCAATGCAAAGTCTCAATGTCCCATCCTTTTTGTTCACAAATAAAACTGGGGCACCCCAAGGTGACACACTTGGGCATATACACCCCTTCTTCAAGAGCTCTTCAAGTCGCATTTTCAATTCCTTCAATTCTGGTGTACTCATCTTGTATGGACTCTTGGATACTGGAGTTTCTCTAGGAATCAAATATATGGAGAAATTAATGTCTCTTTTAGGGGGTAATCTTGGTATTTCCTCAAACACATTCTCAAACTCTTTTAGGACTGCATAATCCTCAATATTTGACACCTTATATTTAGGTGTCTCTTCCATATGTGCTGCAAATATTTGACATCCTTTTATATAACATTTATTTAGTTTCAATGATGAAATTTCTCTGATGGTTACTACCCTGGGAATTCCCTGCACTTTCCTTAGGTTCCTTCTTCATCCAAGGAAGTAAATTCCTTGTTATGATAGTCTAGGATAACATGATTCTGGTCCAACCAATCCATCCCAATTAGAAAGTCATAAGAACCTAAAGGAAATATGTTCAAATTTTCCTCGGGGTTCAATCCATTCATTTTCATAAGACATGACTTAACCATCTCATTAACTTTTCTTTTGGCTTCGGTAGCCAACTACACCAACCAAGATTTTCCATGCTTTCTTCTTGGAAAATGAAAAATTTCCACCATCTTAGGATCTATATAACTATGAATAGCTCATGAATCAATTAAAATAGAAATGGTTTGGTTGTTGATCATACATTCCACTTCAATCATATGTGACTGATATTGTGCTTTCTTTTTGTCTAGGGCTGTATAGATCCTTGGTACATTTCTACCCATGTCTTCCACTGTTTCATGTTGTTGTATATTGTGAACAATCCTCACTTTTTCACCTCTATGAGGACAATATCTAAACATATGATCTACTTTAAAACCCCAACATTGAATAGGTGGTTTCCTTGGCCTTTGACCCCCTGTATCAATCATTCTGGGTTCTCTAGAAGTTGGTTGTTCTTGAAAATTATTTTTGAAGAATGGTGGCTTAGTCCCCTTCTTCCTCTGATCCATCTTGAATTTATTTTTGTCTTCCGAAGATTTTTGGAAATTTGGCCTTGCTTTTTGCTAATCACCTAGGCATTTAGCTAGCCTTAAGGTCTCCTCCAATGTCTTGGGATCATCATATTGTATTTTTTCACTGATGAATGATGGAAATACACTCAAATACCTCTGAATCTTAACTGTCTCATCCTTGATGAAAGAAACATACTTCAACAGTTCTAAACACATTCTCTCATATTCATCTATGGTCATACTCCCAATCTTGAGTTCAAATAAATATTTCATTTTCTTGTCATAGTATCTCTTAGTCAAGTATTTCTTTTCAAAATACTTCTTGAATTCCCTCCAAGTAACACTTTTATCTTTAATGTGTTGCACCTACACAAGATGATCCCACCACATGTATGACTTTCCCTTGAATTTATAGATGGAAATTATTCCTTCTGCATGAGATGAATAATCATGCAATTGGAAATAATTTCTCATTCCCAACAACCATGTCTCTGCGTCTTCATCCTTCTTGATCTCACCATCAAATGTAGGAGGTTTGATTTTTTTCATTTCTCTTCATAGCTCATCCACCATAGACCTCTTATGATTCCTGACAGGGGATGGACTTGAGATGGTATGTGTCATGTTATTGGAATGAATCAGGGAGTGATGATGATGTCTGCTAACACTTCATGTTCTTATTTTCTCATCAGGAGACCTGTGGCTTCCTGATTTGCTTGAGCCACTCTCCTTATCCAATTTATTATATATTATGTTCAAGATCTACATTAACTTCATGTTGAATTCCTCCTACTGCTCCTTGGCTATCATAATCCTTTCATTATCAAATTTATGGATTTGGACATCCTTCTGCAAATTTTTAATGGTCTCTACCATATTCATGTTTTCATCTCTTCATTCTCCATGTCCATTGGAGTTTGTTCCTTCAATGCCCAAATGGACATATATCCCTCTGATATCATCTTCTTGGTTGTGAGTCCCCTGCACATCTTCCATTCCTCCACACTATGTGTTTATCCTGATCTAATCTAGATGTTGTTAACTCTACAAAATGTGCAGCCAACAAAACTTTTTCAGGCTAACTGTTTCAACAATTTCATGAAAATATGAACCATTCTAGTTCAATAATATATCAAAATTATTTCTTTTGATTTCCTGAAAAATTTAATGCCTAGATCAATTTTCTGGGTGAATATTTATATCCTACTATCCAACACCTTTCCAGTGCCTACTCCCATGCTCAATTGTGAGTCTTGAGAAGAAAGTTATGGTTATTTGAAAATTTCCCATTAATGTTTTTGTTCACACTTCAACTTGGTGCAACTCTGCGTTGTAATTATGCATTTTTGCACCTACTCCTTTGGATTTTTTGTAGGATCTCAATTGGGTTTCTTCGTATGCATATTTTGGATAGTTTTTCCAAGTTTCACCTCTTTCCGGGTTCTAGGCTACTAGTTACAACCTGCTGAAGTCCTAGGCCAATTCGGGTTTTTGGTATGGAATGATACATGTACCTTCTTTTCCATATTAAACATGTTTAACATTCCCAAAAATTTTATTCAGTTCTTGAACTGTCTTTTATGGTTCAATAAATTTCCATTGACTACTCCTGCACCTCAATTTGATTTCGGAGCAAAAAGTTATGGCTCTTCGAAGTTAGTTGGGTTTTAAAATTTACCCTCCACTGTTTGTCCTGTAACTTTTGCATAAAATATCTATTTGACGAACGATTTACACCATTAGAAATATCTCTCTAGGCTCTTTCATTTGAGTTGCAGAGATAGAGTGTACCTCAATATAATCTTTTATTGTGGTTTTTGAGTAGCTAAAAACGATGTTAATGGCCTCAAAAATGCACTGCAAAAAGATGGCGTTCAAACAGTATAAAATGTCATAGAAATTCACTGGTTTTTTGTTGTTTTTCTCCATCCAAATGACTTCGTGAGCACACATTTCAACCTATACACCCATATTTAGCATGTGCAACAACACCGCAAGTTAATTCATCCTCCACACACCTATAAACACTATGCATCACTTCTCTGTCACACTAATAACTGGTGCACACTACTTTTGTTTCACGTGCCAATATCCACCACACACAATTTTGGTTCATGCACTAATACCTATTCCGCACAATTTTTGCATTACATGTTAATATTCCGCGTGCATTTCACTCTAGGCGCTGCACCATGTCAAAGTTTAGTACGCCCCCACCACACACCAGTACTTTTCATGCAACATTAATTAAACTGTCGGGCGACAACATAAACCCACATTGTGCGCAGACCAACAAAATTCCTCTTTGCTCTGCCAATACTGCACACACCACACACCATTATTATGTGTGTACACACCATGCTCCAATATTACACATGCGTCACTCAATCCGTACCGTGCAATGCTAAATTTAGCGCGCGCACTCGCATGCCAATATTTTTCCGCGTAGCGCCAAATTTTAGCGTGCACACCCGCACATCCACACACCAATATTTTTTCCATGCAATGCCTAATATTAGCATGAGCACCCTCACGCCAATAGTTTTTTGTGTAGTGCCAAATTTTAGCATGCGTGCCCACACACCAATATTTTTCCACGCAACACCAAATTTTAGCGTGTGCACCCACACGCCAATATTTTTCTGTGCAGCACCATATTTTATCCCACACACCAATATTTTTCTGCATGGTGCCAAATTTTAGCTCAAGCACCAGCTCACCAATATTCTTTTGCGCGATGCGAAATTTTAGCGGGCACACCTATGCGCCGATATTTTTCCGCGTGACGCCAAATTTTAGTGTGTGCACCAACACACTAATATTTTTCCACATATCACAAGCTTTTCACTGTGTATCATGCATTTTTAGTGCTCCCACCTATGCACATTCATTTTTTATGCACATCAATTCCTCATGAATTCTATTGCAGAAATTGGGGTTTTTTCCTAACTTTTTCCTCATTTTTACCATAGACATTCTGCAACTATGAAATTTGTTCAATTTCACCCCAATAACACCAATTCAACCTCTACAACAACAAATCTTTGTGGGTTGACATTTCTGGAACAAATGTTTCCCACACTCAATTCACGTATTGAAAATTTTAATCAACTAATTGTGCTCCATCTGTCATGGCTTCACTATAACTTCAAATTCGACCAATTCCAGGTCTAAATTTGCTAGAGCAGATATTAAATCAAGAATATCTCACCGCTTGTCCAAATTTATCAATTTTCCCATTAATTTAACAACATAAATTGGGACTTTTTCCCAATTCCACACAATTGCTTCTAGTTTTTACCATGGATGCTCTATAACTTGAGATTTGGCCACTTCGAAATCAATCCTCTATAAAATATTTCTTCAACTCAACTTGCTCTGCCCATCTAGGCTTAGTGTTGAAAACTGAAGCTCTGATACCATATTGTAACATCCCCATCCACCCAGGCTGGGCCATGCTACTCCAGAAAATGCTTTCATTCTATGCTCAACATACTGTAACATACCCAACATCCAACTAAGATATGCCACATAAAATTTTCGAACTGCATACAATTAAAACATATACACACAGAACTCTTGCAAGACTTTATATATAAAATGTAAACAAACAAGTACATTATGTAAATGCATGGATTCATATGGTAATGACAATAAACATATACATGCAACATAGACATGAAGTTCCCATAAATATAACACATAAATAATAATACAACATATAAATTAACACACAATTGAAACTTATCTTGGTAAGAATATCACTAATTGTGTGTAGACCTTCAACGAACCTCCCATCCTTAGACCACATTGCTCATCACTCTCAGTAGTGGGTCACCCCCGAGTTGGGACTAAAATCCACCCGAGTAAAGGGATTCCTAAATAGGATGATGTATCATAGACAATAGGAAAGACTCCATCATAGGTGCCAACTCAAACGAAGAGCCTGCAATCCCTCATTCCTCACATGCCTATCCCACCCCAGGAAGTGCGCCCCTTCTCTGCTCAACAGTCCCTCAACTACCCCACTTCCTTTTCGGGCTTCAACAATAGGTTGGATAGGAAATCTCAGAGCCCTGTAGCTATAGTTTTTCACCTTCAGAAGTCAATTCCCAACAATTCTCTCACCTTGAGAGATTGGTCATAGGCCTAAAAACCTTCCTCTTCAATATCCCATGGGCCTGACAACCCACTTCTTTAGTCCAACTCTTAAGCTAAACAGATACACAAATAGGTATTGGTATGGATACAGGTTCAGGTATAGTGAGATGAAGGTATAGAGGACAACTGACTGAGTGAGTGACTGATCAGGGAATGATTGAATGGATGACTGAATGATGGGAAAATGAATTAAGTCCAAACTATATGTATGCATGTTCCCAACTTGACACTTGTCATGTTGCGAGCTACTTTCGCCCACTTGTCCTCATCCTTAGAACTTAAGATAAAATAATCTTCCATACTTTATGATTTAAGGAATATTAATATAATATTCCTTTTTGTCTTAAGCTCCCTAGATTATCTCTTTTTATTAACTTTTAGCCCCCCCTTCCCCTAACTAGTGGATTGTAGTCCCCCATACTCTTTTATCATGGTCGGTCTGCACACAATGATTTATTTTATATTAATGATAAGACATATAAAAAAATAGGCTCAGTGGCCTTTAGCAACTAGGATCTCTTGCCTAATACAAAACATAAGCCTCCTATATTATAATAACTGGCTCACCATCCTAAAAAACACAACATATACACAAAGGCTCTGTTGGCACATGGGCAGACCCATGGTTTATCTCTAATAATGCACCAACAAGCCCTAACTACTGGCCCTTTCAGCAACACCTGCGAAGAAGATGGAGTCTCACCTGAAGTAGCTATAGGGGGTTGAAGGACATAGGTGTCTACAACCAGAAGGAATGCAACGTGGATTCACAACAACAACACACAACCACCTAGTTATTCTTTATCTTACTTAAACCTACTGCGAAATTTATATTTCAGATCTAACACAATGTCACAATATCATCATATCAAATGACAGAGAACATATCATCAATCACACATAACACAAGATATACGTGGTTCACCCTCTGCCTAGGGCTATGTCCAAAGAACTGTGCTTTATGATATATAAATATGGAAGCATACAATTCTTATTTGTGCTCTTAGCTAGAAGATCTTCTCTTATTCTCTCTCTTTCTCTCCCCCCCTTGCGCACCTAGCTACAAGGTTGATCTTCTCACCTAGCTAGAGATCTTACAATACCAGAAGGATCTTTCACTCAACACTCCTCTCTCACACAACAATAATCACTCAATAGTAACTATGAACTCTCCACCAATAATGAACCCTTTCTTACTCCTCTCGATCTTTATTTATACATTACAATATCTCTCAGACACCCTTAGGTTGAAACCTAGGTGTCAAAACCCTAGATACCAAAACCCTAGGTGTATAAAACCCTAGGTCAACTTGACTCGCATTTTTTGAGCTTCACCAGCCTGTCTTTCCTTCCTTCATGTGTGGTGTTCCAAAGAATCTATTGACATCTTCTTTTTCTTGCTGAGTTGTCCACGATACCTCTTCTTTTCTGATCTATCATCCTCGATCTCCTAGTCCAACAAGTTTCTTTCTCTTACTTCGCTTCGTCTTTCCTTCTCTTTTTCTCACTTCGACCCAATATCAGTCAACGTGTCTTCCACGCAGCTCACATTTTTCCTTTTCTCCTTTAATATTCACTTGCTTCCATAACCAAGGGCCAACAGGCCCCCAACACTCACCTGTGACTCATCCCAAGGCACTTCCGATCTAAAATTTCTATGTCTACTTTGACTTTAGACTGCGTAGGGAAGCCTATGCTTTCTTCTATGTCCCTCCCTTCTATGTGAATACTATCTTTTCTGTGTCTAGTACCCAGTTTCAACTGCACCTAGTACCTATACCATTTTCCTTATGATTTTACTGAGAGCTGCGGGGCAGATAGTTGTCATAATACAATTTCAACCGACTTTCGTTCACCAAACCTTCCTTCCATTCTCCAGTCAAAGTATTCAACTACAAAACCCCTCATTATGTAACATAGGCAACCTCATATGGCCCAATCCAATGCATATTTAACTTCCTTGCATGATTCATGAACTTACTATCATATACCAATACTAGATCTCCTAGCTTGAAAGCTTTGTTCTTGATCTGTTTGTCATGGTATGCCTTTTCTCTTTCTTTCTGAACTTGTTGGTGAAATCCTACAATAAAAATGTCTTCTTCCAGTTCAACCAACTATGAAAGTCTCTCTTGCACAACACCAGTGTCATCTATATATGTAAAGGCTGCAATTATCAGACTAGGAACCAAATATTCCATGGGTACAACTACTTCTAGACCATAGACCAATTTAAAGGGGGCTGCATGGTCAGTTTCTTGCAAGTGGTTCTATAGGTCCATAATACTGCTGGTACTCTCAAATCCCAGTCATCCCTGTTCATGCTACATATCTTTGTCAACGCAGTCTCCGAGATCTTATTGAATGCTTCAACTATCCCATTTGCTTGTGGATGATAAGGTGTGTTATTCTGATGGTGAACTTCACATTCCTGAGTCAAGGATTCAATAGTCTTGTTAATAAAATGTGTGCCTTTATTGCTCATAAGGATTTTTGGGCATCCAAACCTGGTTATGATATCATCAAATATGAAGCACGCAGCTGTAGTTACACTACAGTCCTCAACTTCTCTTTCTTCTGCCCATCTGGTCAAATACTCTATCGCAGTGATTATGTATCTAGCTCCTGTGTGATTTCCTGGTGGGTTGATAGGTCCCACAAAGTCAATGGCCCATTTCTCAAATTCCTATAAGGTTAGCTGAGGTGCTAAAGGAATATCATCTCTTCTGGATGGCTTCCCAACTCTTTGGCATACATCATAGGCCTTGTAGTATTTCTTAGCATATTTGTGTAGAGTAGGCCACCAAAGGCTAGCTCTAAGAATATTCTGCATTGTTTCTTTCCCTGTGTAGTGTCCTCTTGTGATTCCTTCATGTGCTTCTGCAAGGATCAATAGTCTCTTTGCTTCCATAACACACCTCCTCAGTATCTCATTAGGTCCCATCTTGTAGAGTTGTTCTACTATAAGTGAAAAATCTACAGCGCGCACTACCAATTGTTTCTTCTGAATAATTGTATTGTCACTAGGTGCCATTCCTATTGAAAGGAACTGCACTATCTCCGTGAAGTGATCATCAACCTTCCTGATGGCCAGAAACTATGCATATGACCGTGTATCCTCTAAACTAGTAGGCTCTTCTCCATGTGCCAACCTCGACAAGTGGTCAGGACCTTTGTTCATTCTTCCTGTATTAACCACAATTTCAAAATGATATTCCTGAAATAGCAGAAGCCATCTACATATTCTCCCCCTAAACAATGGCTTGTTGACTAGGTATTTCAGCGTGGAGTGATTAGTAAACATTTTAAAGTGTCCTCCCAACAAGTAGTGGTGAAACATTTGTAGTGCATACACCATGGCTAATCCTTTTCTCTCTATCGTGGTGTAATTAATCTCAGCCGTTGATAGCTTCCTGTTAGCAAAGGCCAACGGGTGGTCAATGTCTCCAGCTCGTGGTTATGATAACATTGATCCTAATGCGATAGAATATGCATCGACATGGACGTGAAATTCCTTACTCCAATCTGGGAAAACCAAAATGAGCGCAGTAACCATTTTATGTTTCAGTGTGTTGAAGCTCTGTTGGCATTCTTCTATCCAATGAAACTGACAGTCTTTATTTAAAATCTTCTTCATGGGTGTTGTGATATGTGCATATCCCTTAATGAACTTTCTTTACTATCCAGTATGTCCCAGGGCAGTGAAAAACTATTTGACTAAAGTAGGAGGGGGTAGATCGACTATAATGGAAATCTTGGATGGATCTACCAGTAATCCCTTCTTACACACAATATGGCCCAATAATACTCCGAAGGGTGAAAATAAGATGCACTTCTTCAGGTTCAAGGAAATTTGACATCTCCTTCACTTATCCAACATTAGTCTTAAGCATTCAATATGATTTTGCAAAATGTTGAAAACAATCCAATCATCAAAATATGATTCCAGGAATTTATGTAAAAACTCCTTAAACGCTTCGACCACCACCCTGGAAAATATGGCTGGTGCATTCTTCAATCCAAATGGCATAACTATATACTAGTAGGATCCCCATTCTGTTGCAAATGTGGTCTTATGGTGATCTTCCTTGGCAATCCTGATCTGATGGTATCCTGAAAAACCATCTATAAAAGAATATACCTCTTGTCCTCCTACATTGTCTAACACTTCGTCAGTGAATGGCGTAGGGAATGGGTCATGCAAACATGAATCGTTCAACTTGCTAAGATCTTGTCTTCTTATATTGCACCACCATAGGGCTAATCCACTCTGACTCTTCAATAGGTTCTATGATTCCTGCTTCCAACATTCTATCAAGCTCAATCTTCACTTTCTCCTTATATTTGGGGTTCAATCTGTAGGGTCTCTATTTGACTCACCTTGCATATAGTTTCAAATGGATCCTCATCTCTCCCATGGGCCCTTTAATGCCCTTCATATCAGTGAACTTGGCTAGAAACAAGTCCTGATAGTCATGTAGTAACTCTGTGATCTTGTCAATGGTGGCAACATCCCAATAATCTCCAACATTAGCAAGTTTTGGTGTTTGTTTCGTTCCAATGTTGATCTTTTTTATTTTAATTGGTTGTCCAACAAAAGGTAGTTCGATTCCTGGTCCTTCTACATATTTTTGGCCTTCTGTTTCTGTGATGTTCACATACCTAGGATCATCGTCTTCAACAACATTGATATTGTAGCATCCTTGCAACTTCTGGAGAGGTGCAGTCCATTCATCCTCTTCTTGCTCCAAAGGAAGGCTAGGTGCCTCCTTGAAAACTTTCTGTCTTACAACCTATAATGCTTCATCTACTGTAGGATATTGGCTTTCAAACAAAAAGGTAGTTACAAATTTTTGGGTCATACCTTCCCAATATGCAGTGATGAGGCGCAGTTCTGCTTGAAGATACCAGTTGATGGGTGTTGTGTCTAGTGTGTTAATGAATTTGTGTACCCACTATTCTTGAGTAATGTTGCTCCAGGATTCCTCGCAACTTCGCACATGGTCCTTCGGACAACTTCGACCTGTGTATCTAACTTCACATCCTTCTACTTTCTCTGAAAACCATGCTTTCATCAAAGTGCAACATTGTACCCAGTCTGTAATGTTGTTTTTGTGTGTCCCCCACCATCTCGCTGGAGTTGATTTCAGGGCCTCATCTATTGCCAACAATATTTGTTGTGATGGTACAATTTCTTCAAATTCCAACAAGAATGACTCTAAATGATTCAAACCATCAAAGGTGGGCAAGTTACTTACTGGTGTGTCGATCCAACGAACTTCTCTAGTTAATCTAGCACATCTACTTGTAGATACTTCATACATTTTGTTCTGCCAGTTCTCCAATGCTTCTTCTGAATCTCATGAGAATGCGTTGTCACTTCACCAACTGAAATTCCCATCTGCTATAGGATTAATGTCGTCCTGTTGTCTAGATGTTAATTTGTATATGTTTTCCAGTCTTATTTTCTGATGTGTTCTATGTATCTCTGACCTTCATTGGGATCCAAAGGTGCAATGACCCTAAGTCCATCTCCTTCAAATGTCATTCTTTGTTTATTTAAATCTACCATAGTGGACGTATTGAAAGCCCAATCGATTCCTAACAATGCAAGGTAGGGACAACTATCATCAACTATCTCAATCACCTCAAAGTCTACAAACGTCCTTATTCCATCGATGTCCACAGGGACACTCTCTAGTATTACAAAGGGGCTTACAACTTGTTGATTAGCCATCCTAAGCCTGATATGGGAATAAATCAACTTAGGTTTTCCCATCAGTGCCCAGGTCTGCTTGATCATGACATTGACCTCCGACCCTAAGTCGAGGACCACGTAGTCTATATCGTACTCTCTAATATAAGCATTAAGGTGTAGTTCTTTATTTGTCCTTATCTTCTTGGATAGTTGATGTACTGATTTATTCAGAAAAGTATCTACCCTTCCTATCTCATACTGTCTGATCAAATTTTGTAGTTCTTGTATGGATTTTTCATATTTAATCAACTCAATAAACATATACAAGAAACTGACAAGTTTACACACCTCTTTTCCATCTCTGGGCGAAGTAGATTGATCAAATGCCAGAGGCATTCCACATTCTCTTACTTTTGGTTGAACCTTTGATGAAGAATCATGATCTTTTATGAATTCCTTTCTTTCTTCCTCAAATATATGCTTCTCTTTTCTTGGGTTAAATTCTTGCGTATTCTCTGCAGCTTTCCTTACCCCTGATTCTTCTGTAGTCTTGCCTTGGGTTGCTCTGTCTTCTCCTGTAACAACGCCTCCTCTAGTGATAACAATTACTCTGGGATCTGCTCCCTGAGGTTTTTCTTTGATTAGTTGTGTTTTTTGGTTTCCTCCTCGTTTCTCCTAAAGCTTAGCCAACAATGTTGGACAATCCTTGATAACATGCTCGTATGAGTTGCAGTAGCTGCAAGTGGTACAAGGGTTCTGACAGTCCCTTTCCAAGTGTCCTGTCTCTATGCAATTATAATAAATGATCTATCCTTGACCTCGACCCATACCTCCTCCTCTTCCTCCTCCTCAGAATCCACCACGAGGGTTGAAGTTTCCTCTCCCAAGGGAATTATACTACGCAATTCTTCCTTCTTGATGTACTTTTCCTTGAATTTTGTATATATCCCTCGACATTTCATGAATGATATCGTAATCCCTACAATCCTTGTCATTGTTTCCTACCAACTTATTGAATGTGAAATACAGATTTGTTGGTGTCTGAACATATTTTTGCAAATAGTAACATTCACCAGGGTGATGTCAATTTCTACATACCTCGCACCAGGGTAGGGTAATTTGCTTGAAAGGGATCAGAGCTCCAGAGGCCAATTATTCATGAAATAGTGGGTAGTGCGCCTTGTCATGGACTTCTGATTTGCATCTGATACACCAGATGTCTTCTCTTTTATATTTTCCCTTGTCTTTCTTCATATCTTCTACGTATAGTGATAAACTAGTTAGCTGACTCAAGATTTGACTCATACCTTAGCTAGATTCTCCCATAGGGGATGATTCTAAATTCATGGCGATCTCTAGTGCCTCAGCCTACAAAGAAAACTTCTATTGCATCAAAGGAAATCTGATGTGTGGTACAAGGGAAACAATGAACCATTCCTTGTTCTACTCATTTGGGATCTAAAAACTCAAATGGCCTGTCAAAGTCTTAAATCTCTGATCAAAATCCCACACAGATTCAACTATTCTCTGCTTAATTTCTTTTAGTTCTGTAATGCAATGCGACTCTAACTTAGGTTTCTTGAATTAGGAAATTAGCACAGTCTTAATGGAATTCAACGGTTTAGGTGCAGCTCCTTGGACGAATTTCATGTACCAGCTCAGTGCGCAATCTCTTAGGGTAGTTCTGAGCTGAGCTCATTTGACAGCTTCATCGGTGATATTCTTAATACTCCATACAACTTCACATAGAAACCAATGTTGATCAAGATCTTCAGGTCCATCTCCTCTAAAGGTGGGTAACCTCATCTCATCTGCGATAGATCTTCCTAGGTTTCTGGACTGAGTATGTGGTGGGCTACTAGTGACAGTGCTCTAAGAGTTTTGATGACTTAGGTGACTCTGGTTATTTAACGATGTTGAAGCAACAGGAGGAATAATAGTACTTACTTCAATAGTTGATGCAATTCTTGAATTTTCTGGCTCTTCTCGATGAGGTTCCTCTATCCTAGAGGATTCTGAATACTCTTTGTCTGTCAGATCTGCCTCTTCTCCACTGTAGAACGCTTTTTCCTCATATTTCTTCTTAAATAGGTTCGCGAGATGAACTTCCTTGAACACTCTCCCACTGCGCATATGTCCAGCCTCTGTGTCGCTGTTGCTATCTGAATTTTTGAACATTATCTCTTTCGATCTGACCGATTACTATATATTCAATATGTTCTTCTCATGCAATAGAATCTTGATCTTTAACCTCAGAAAATGTAAAAATTTCCCTCTAGGTCGATTAAAGAAATATCTCTCTACTTGGCTATACGATTCCACTTTGTCAACAACAAACTCAGTGATATACCCTTCAATGGTACTATCAAACCAGTGATCTACTACTCTTGACACAGTGTTGTCAACTCTCTTGAACTTCTTGATCAGTTCTGACATCCAAACCACAGGTGGTCTAAGTCTGACTTCGAACTGGGTATCTTCTAACCTAGTTATCCACTTGTATAGCTCTCGATGGATTCCTCCAAAACAAATCTCGTGTATATAAGTAAATATATATCTTCCCAACCAATCCTCTATACTAAGATTAGGGTTCTTGTTTTGGGATTTAGAAAAGTCCTTTTTTTGATCTTCTATCCACTTCTGAAACTTTGTCTTCGATGGAAACCACCTTGACATTCCCTCAAGAGGATTCTGGCCCCAACAACAGAACCATTTGTTGGCACACGAGAATACCCAGGGTTCATATCTAACAACGCACCAACAAGCCCTAACTACTGGCCCTTTCAGCAACACCTGTGAAGCAGATGAAATCTCACCTGAAGTAGCTATAGGAGGTTGCATGAAACAAGTGTCTACAACCAGAAGGAATGCAAAGTGGATTCACAGCAACAACACACAACCACCTAGTTATTCTTTATCTTCCTTAAACCTACTGCACAAGTTATATTTCAGATATAACACAATATCACAATAGCATCATATCAAATGACAGAGAACACATCATCAATCGCACATAAGACAATATATACGTGGTTCACCCTCTCCCTAAGACTACGTCCACAAAACTGTGCTTTATGATATATTAAGATGGAAGCATACAATTCTTATATGTGCTCTTAGCTAGCATATCTTCTCTTATTCTCTCTCTTTCTCTCCCCCTTTGTGCACCCATGTATAGGGTTGATCTTCATACCCAACTGGAAATCTTACAATACCAGAAGGATATCACACTCAACACTCCTCTCTCACACAACAACAATCACTCAATAGTAACTATGAAATCTCAACCAATAACGAACCCTTTCTTACTCCTCTCGATCTTTTTTTATACAATACAATATCTCTCAGACACTCTTAGGTAGAAACCTAGGTGTCAAAACCCTAGGTGTATAAAACCCTAGGTGTATAAAACCCTAGGTGTCTAAAACCCTAGGTCAACTTGACCCATGTTTTCACGGCTTCACCAACCTATCTTTCCTTCCTTCATGCGAGGTGCTCCAAAGCATATGTTGACGTATTCTTTTGCTTGTTGAGTTTTCCACTATCCCTCTTCCTTTCTGATCTTTCATCCTCGATCTCCAAGTCCAAAAACTTTCTTTCTCTTACTTTGCTTCATCTTTCCTGCTCTTTTTCTCACTTCGACCCAGTATCAGTCACTGTGTCTTCCGTGCATCTCATATTTTTCCTTTTCTCCCTTAGTCTTCACTTGCTTCTATAACCAAGGGCCAACAAGCTCCCTAGCCTCAAAATTGCGTGCAGTATCCTGGAATGTGCACACTTCATCATTTTACTGTGCAGTGCATGCGCGCACTATACCATGGAAGGTGCATGAAAAAATTATGTCAAATAGCTCACCAACTTATGTACATTTTTATTTACATTTATAATTGCTTTGGGAATAGGGGTATTACACTATTGATCCTCATCCTATGTCATTATTGATGACTCTGAGGATTTCCTAGATGCCAAATTCTCCTTTAAATTAAAATATATTCTTACAATTGTCTTCCACTATGCTAGTATGAATATCCTATAATCCTTTGAGGTTGATGTACCCCACAAATATATCCTTCTTTTTTGAAGGCTCCAACTTCATACTCTTCTCCATGTGCACATGTATGTAGACTATACAACTAAATATCCTCAAATGTCCTATCTCTTTCTTCACTCCTAAGAATGCCTCCTATGGAGTCTTGTCTCCCAATGTCCTATGACGAATCATGTTCTTCACATATAATGTAGTGTTACATGCCTCTTCCCAAAGAACATAGGAAACTCCTAGTCATGTCTCATAGCCTTGGTAGAACTAATGATGGACTAATTATTTCTCTCCACAATCCCATTCTATTGAGGGTATCATGAGATTTCCAACTCTCTCTTGATCCATATCTTCTTGAATAAATCCTTGAACCCATTAGATGTTTACTCTCCACCTTTAACCAACCTCAATAGCCTGATATTATTTCCTATCTAGTTCTCCACCTAATCCCTAAATTCCTGAAATGGATTGAGGACCTCATCCTTGATCTTCATAAAGAATATCTAGGTTTTCTTGGAAAATTCATCAATGAACTTCACATAGTACAATGCTCTGTGCATTGATTCTACTAACAGTTTCCCACTCACATTTGAATGTATAAGATCCAATATCCCCTTAGACCTATTCTCATTTCTTTTAAAAGTAGCCTTAGCATTTTTTTCAAGTGCACACCATATGTACACACCATGATACTCAACATTGAACTATGGAGGACCTATGACAATCTCCCTCAGAATCAGAAACACCCTGTACTGCAGGACCAAGGATGATTTTAGGGGATAAATTTCACTAATGGGATAATTTTCCATGGTTTTTCCCAAAAAAATATTTTTTATTCTAAAAATGATTCGCCCAAATTCTATAGGATAAAATTCTTTTACTGAAAAATCGCTAAAAGTTTATACAAACTATATAGAATCCTTAGAAATTTGAATATTTTTTCAAAAATATCGTCCAACATTTATAGTTGTCATATGAAGGGTTAGTAATATTCTCCAAGGTTTCTACATTTTAAAATAAATTTGCATCCTTAAAATCATCCATGGTGAAGGTGTCACAACCTCCTATTCCATATCTCACACAGGCTGTCACTATCATGTACCAAATCCTGAACAAGCTTTCCCTACAACTTGTATAAAGAGCCTTCTCTAACCACAATGACCATTGTTCTATTTGGGATAGCTCCCTATGGACATATGAGTACTTTCCCTTTATGAAAAATAATGACAAAACCCCTTTCCTCCATAACTAATACTAAGAGAAAAAGTTTCTTCATTCCTAGTACATAAAGCACATATTGGGCATCAAACAAAACTCCTAAATCAAGATGGAAAAAAATAGCCGCCTCACCTTTCCTTGCATACCTAGAATCATTTCCAAATCCACATGGATCCTTGAGTCTATCTCCATCAGACTAATTAATAGATATCATGTTTTTGTCATAAGATGATATGCACCATTGTGTATGTACCATGACCTCTTTATGGTTGTGATGGCTAGTGAGAAATCCTTCTCAAACTTCATTGCAAAATCATGTAAATGTGTCTCTGCTAATGTTGTTGTCTTCATATTTCCTCTTCCTTTATTCCTCTACAAACATTGATATGTAGAATTTCCATTCTTATGAAATGAGGAGCACTTTATTTTACTCAATTCCTTCTTCTTCCCTAGCTTTGATATCCCTCCATCACTTTTAACCTTCTTGCTCGACCCCTTTCTTTTTCCATTCCTTGTCTTACTAACAAGGGCCAATCTACCATCACTACTTCTTTGTGTGTTTCCTTTAGAATCCTCTTGAGTTTCTTCCTAGATGTAATCATCCCAAATCCTCTTACAATACAAAATTTTTTCCCAAGTGAAGACTCCCTTGAAAAATGGTTCCCAAGACTTCATAAAACCATTCAATTCTACATTAATGAGCTCTATTCCATCTAACTTCACCTTATAGTTGCAAGACAATAACATAACCAAGTGATCCTCATGAAATAGTTGGTAACATTTTAAGATCTAGACATCTGCATAGATTTGAGTTAATTTCTTAATACCGTCTTCCTATTCATGTTATCTCTCTTGAATAATCCTACCATAACATCAAGCATATACTTGGTCATCTTCTTCTTCGATAAGTGAAGAATTACATGATCCTTTACTGAATCCAAGATTACTCACTAGGATTTGATCTCCTTCTTCTAGTGAACTACTAAATTTTTTGGATTTGTTGATGGAACAAATACTTTTTCCACTATTTCCCAAAGGTCATGTTCCTTCAAATCCAAAGTAACTCTTTCTTTCCAATATAGGAAATTGGATGCTCCATCCAATCTATATTCAACTCTCATCATTGTTACTACCATCACTTAGATATTATAGTCTACCCTAGAAATAACATGATGTTGAAACTACCTCTGTATTGACCTATTAAAACCTATACACCCATGTATGTGCATGACCTTCCATAGTAAAAACCTCCTATGTACATTAACATTCTTATTGAAACCCACAAACAACTTTGTACAATTGCAAACCCTAGTTCTACTTCAATATGGTTGTTTCCTTGAAATCCAACCCTTGTTTTTTGACTAATGGTTAAATATCTGTTGAGTTGTCCTTGCATATCCGATAGATATTCTATCAACTAATATGGATATGAAATATATATTACTCTCAAAGTGATTGCTCTAAGACCATGCTGATTTTCTAATCCCAACGCCTAGGTATATTGTTATCGAGTTATTTCCTTGTTGTAAATCAAATTAGCAACTCACAAAATAGAATACACTTGATGGAATAATCAACTTAAATAAATAGTAGAACCAATACTGGAAACTAAAATATCATACACATTACACAAATATATTCTTCTCGTCAACTAAGCTTATCATTAAAGTAACTTCAAAGCTTACAAGGGCTCCCT
The DNA here is from genome assembly GCA_000966675.3 of Picea glauca. NCBI lineage: Eukaryota > Viridiplantae > Streptophyta > Pinopsida > Pinales > Pinaceae > Picea > Picea glauca. The sequence continues at coordinate 93,181 of JZKD02S1617444.1, forward strand.
TACTTGGAAAATCACCCACAGAGAAATACATAAAACTTTAGACAACACCTGCAAACCCTAGCAACTCTTGGTCTATTGTATGACCCAAAACTTTCACATTTTCTGATATGTATGTGAATTTACTAAAGAAAACTAAAGTATTCATTCCTTTCTCCACTGAAACCTACATATATGCACACAAAGACTGAACATAAAACTTCTTACACTGTGAACTTGCTATTATGTCTCCAATCTGCTAAAACCCACTTTTGGATGTCTCTGTTCTCTCTTCTTCATGAACTATAATAATATCTATATGGAAATCCTTATCCACCTATCCAATATCCCCTTGAGAAAAAATTCTTCTCTACTCTTTGTGTCAAAACAACCAACCTTCATTCTTTACCCTAGCCTTTCTTTTATAATCCTGAGTTATGACATAGCCCTAATCTCCAAAGTGACTGACAATTGAGATTACATCTCAGCTCACTTTATATCAATGGATATTATTTAATTCACTAAATATAATAAACTTATCATTTCATTAAATAAATTCAATGAATTAATAAAACCACTTTACTTTAATAATTCTTTTAATTAAAAGTAAAGTATCAAGCTAGAAATCTTTGGATGAATTCCACACATATAGACACTTAGACCTATGTGGAAGTACCTATCCGATTCTACAAATGTAAAAAAATACCTATGAAGATTCAACCAACAATAGTTCAAAGTTTTCTTCTCATAATAATAGGAAGGAGAGGCATTCCAAATATTATCTACAAGGATAATTTACAAAAGTAAAACCTTGTACTTTTGATGGTGAGGTGAAATATAGTCAAGAAGATAAAGATTAGCTTCTTGGCATATGTCAATACTTCTGGGTACATGATTACTTAGGAAATATGAAGATTGGAGTGGCCATATTTAATTTGAATGAATGATCATCTATTTGGCGAGGAACATCTTAGACAAGCAAAGAATATCAGTGATCGAAAAATTAAATGCAAGCAATTCAAAATGTACTTTTAGTAGAAATATATTTTATATAAGTAATATGATGGAAAGATCAAATAATTCCATGAAATAAAGTTGGGGAACATGAATATGAATGAGTATTCAATTAATTTCTTGGAGCTACTAAGTTATGTTAAATATATTAGGGATGAGAAGGTAAAAATTTAGTGCTTGTTAAATGGATTTCCTCAATCTTATAGGGACACAATTTAATTTGGTGAGACTCAAAATATTGATGTGTTAGGGACCTAACCTCTCTGACCCCTCATGTAGGTAGAATAGTATACTTTCCATGTATTAAAGGCCAAAATTATTCAATAATTCCTATTTAATAATGTGAAGAAGTCTAATGTAAGAAGACTAAATACAAGCTTCTGCTTCTAGAAATATCTTCCTCTATAATGTTCTCTAGAAGATAGAATCAGTAGAAATAAGACTAGGAAGCATGAGAAAGCCTTGTCTTGAGAATTATTTTAATAGAAAGTTTCTCTACTGGAGGTTTCCCCCTCAAAGAGGTAAGTGAAAATTGATTCCTATGAATAAAGGTATCATTTTTGGTGTTGTGGTTCTCTACATTTTGTTGTTTTGTTGGTATTTTCTGCAATATTTCTATTTTCTACTTATTATAACACCTGGTACCTAACAAGTGGTATAAATCACTTTCCTTTGTGGAAACTATGTGAATTTTTTTCCCAGGGTAGAGACATGTACTGTTGGCATTTTTAAAGCACATTGATCTTCCATTTAATGAGTAAAATTGTGGCAAGGAAGAATACACGTAGGAAATATAGATGGTTTCATGGGGTTACTCAAAACTAGAATTTCACCTTGTTCGAAACCTATGTAACCCTTGTTGACAAAATTTGTACAAGGCCATCACTCCCACATACCATCTAATATATCGAGAGTCCCCTAGGTCTCCTAAAACCAACTCTAGATTAGTTGATCAACCACCTGACTGCTTTAGTGACATTGTGAACAACACTCAAGAAGATACTCTCTAGTTCCTAGGTAATTGAATAGTATGAATAAGGTTATGGTCGATATTGTAACATCCCACCCTATTTTAATTAATGATTATGTAGATATAATGTGTGGCTATGGCCAAAGTGATGTAATATGTGAATTGTGTTTCTTTGGTTTATTAATAAAATGTGATTCCTGCTACTAAAGGGACATGGAAAAGAGATGGGGGATGAATTAATCCACAAGAGGAAGGAGTGCCTAGGATAATGGCCAAAAGGGGTCCAAGGGGGAAATACCCATGTATACTAATTTAACCCATTTTTCTAAACTGACTATTTTCATATGAACCTTCCCATTTCTGATTGAGTGTTCCCAAATCTAATCATTGAATACATGTAAGAGGGTGGGTGTGAGTGGTCACATCCCAATGTTATTGGGCACATGGGGGTTTATTACAATCATCTTGGGGAAGAGTGTGAGTCAATAAAGGAAAACCAAAGAGAGGGAATCCGTATGGGTGGAGACAAGAGTTTTTAGTTAGTCAAGTTTGTGCATGGGAAGAGGATAGATAGCAAGAAACATAGCTTGAAGTTGATGCATCCATGGAGGGAGAATCCTAGAGAAAGATGGAGCATAATTAGAGTGAATTGGATCTATAATATTGAAGAGGAAGGTTGTCAAGCCTAAAGAGTGAACTTATGGGTGAGTTTCACTTAAACAACAAGTGGATATTGTTGGTTTTCTGATAGTTTTCCTAGCAACAGTTTTTCCCTTGAGTTCCTAGCTGAGAGATTCCTAGTTATATGTGCTAGAGAGACCCTGATAAATGAATGGGAATCTTGAGGGACTAAAATCATTGAAGGGGTACATTCCTTAGGTTGGACAAGTCAAGAGGAAGAGAGATGGTGGAAAATCAAGATAGTTCTAGGAAAATATCATTTGGGTTGAGAGTTTATGAGGTGTGAGTGGACTGTGAGAGACCACACTTTTTTGTGGACTTCTAGTCTCATATTGAGAGCGACTGGTTGTTGATATTTGGAATAGTCATTTTATGGTTGGGTGGAACGTCTGTCTCAAGTAGTTGGTTGCATGACTGTTATGAAAAGAAAAGTGTTTTATCTTCTTGTTGTGTTAAATTATGTATTTAATTGTTGTGCATGAGCTATGTGTATTTGGAAGTGATTTATATGTTGTTGTAATGAGTTGTTAGTTTCATTTCATGTTGAGTATTATCATGTGGTAGATGCATCTATTTTGTGGTTGTAGGAAGTAGCGAAATATGTTTTAATTTGTAGTTGTAAGCTATAGGAAATCAACTAACTGTAAATTAATTAATGTCGTTAGCATCAATTTT
>JZKD02S1617444.1:104928-116461 GCA_000966675.3 Picea glauca
AATACAATTAAGGCTGGTAGATAGAAAGTAGCTGTAGATTAGACAGTCACCTTTCGAGAGGGAAAACGGAGTATAGACACCCTCCCTTGTATCATTGTATTATTCACATTCAACATTAAGCAAGGAAGGAGAGAGCAGAGAAGAGGGAGTTGTGAAGAAACCTCCATGTACAGTTATTGAATTAATAGAAAGAGCTTTGATTCAATTCCATGGACGTGTTTGATCTCTGTGTGTTGTTGATATTGTGTCTTTGCATGTTTGCTTCATTTTATGCTTATCTGTTATATGCTGCTTATGTGATTGCATATCAGGTTAGAAACCTGAGAGAATGAGTTTCAATTGTTTCTCTTCTTAGGCCAGGAGATTCCTGCATCGAGTGCAGTTGAATACCTCCGCATAGAGTGCGTTGAGGGGGCTAAGTAGTTGAAACTTTGTTCTCTTTTGCCCAGAGTTGGGGTTGAGTACTCGAGCAGCGCAGGTGAGTGTAGGTCGAATTGAGTCTCAGTAGAAAATCTGAGAAGGGGAAGGTTGAAGCCGTTGCGAGCGTGGGCGCACGGGACATAGAATACTTCAACAATTTCAGACGTGATTGAAGATCGAGCACAAGGAGCGTGTTCAAAGAATCCTTGAAGGAGTCGGGGAACAAAGCTCAGAAGGGACAACCCCTTTCGTTCGCTGAAGAAATCGACTCAGCAGAGGTCGCACAGGACGAAGGTGGTGGAGCAGAGATCTCTTCATAGAGGAAGAGAATCGGCGACTTGGATTTATTGGAAGACTCGCAAGGTCCCGGAGATCATCGGATCTGGAAGAAGGAGCGAGGCGGTTAACCCTCAGGCACAGGGAGGATCATTGGTTATCGCCATCGGCGAATCGGGGTTGGAGAGTGCAAGGATCGCATGCATGTCAAAATCGTGAAGTGAGATCCCCCCGATTTGATCTAAGCCGTCGATCGCTGGAGGGGCAGACGACATAAAATCTGAACATCGGAGTTTCAGCATTCAGGGTTTCCAACGAAAAGGGACTTGGTATCATGGATCCGCGATCCGCGAAATCCCGAGGTTGACGGAGCAGAGTGGGACCCCGGAGATATAGTGGAGTCCAGGTGGTGTGTTCGCGTGAGATCGGCATTTCAGCACTCGGGTTGTTGGGACACGAAACATTGACATCACAGGTCACGATATACCGATAGGGACAAGCCCGATATCCGGAACGTTGACCGTTGACCATCGGGATTCGGGGTTTCGGCGTTTGATTACCCGAGGACAGTAACACAAGCCTCGCGATATCGCGAGACCCGAATTCCTGATACGCTGAGGGGAGATTGCCGAGAAGACTGTGGGTAAAGGACTCCTGAGGGAGTTGGAAGAGCTTGGACTTTTAGGGCCAAGAGTTTGAGAAGGTATTGGTGGTACGACCGTGCCTGAGAGGGGCAGGTTGACATCAAGTGGTATCAGAGCCTGGAAAGGGAAGGAAGCTCTCTTTGTTCAGGTAGCAGAGAGAAGTAGGTATATAATGCCGCCCAGGAGAGAGAGGCAATCGCCTGGTCGTGAGGATAGGGATTCCCGAAGGAGAAGCAGGCAGCCAGGGAATCCTGAGATGGAGCGTCAGATACGAGATCTCAGGGCGAGACTCAAAGATATGGAGGCCACCTAGAGGTGTGGAGCCGATGCAGGAGAGTTCAGCGATCCTGAGATTGAGGAGGAAGTTGGACATGATGAAGGGGAGGTTTCAGCCGAGGATGCCTCGACAGAGAGGTTGATCAGAGTTATCTCCAGGATGAGCTCGAAGACAAAAATGGATATCCCAACTTATGAAGGGAGTCTAAATGCTGAGGAGTTGCTGGATTGGATCCGAGCACTCGACACCTACTTCAATTATGAGGATATCGAAGAGGACAAGAAGGTGAGACATGTTGTCACCAAGCTGAAGGGACATGCAGCCTTATGGTGGGACGAGTTGCAGGCGGATAGGCGTTCAAAAGGCAAGCAGAAGATCAAAAGCTGGGATCGGATGATCGCCAATATGAAGGCGAAGTTTATTCTGAGAGATTACCAGATCACACTGTTCAGGTGCATGCAGAACCTGAGACAGAAGCTGATGACGGTGAAAGAATACACCGAAGAATTCTACAGGCTCAATATTCGAGCTGGTCATCGGGAAAGTGATGACGAAAAGGTGGCAAGGTATATGAATGGTCTTAGGTATGACATTCAGGATGAATTGAGCATGCTGACCATCCGGACAGTTGAGGATGCGTATCAGATGGCTCTGAAAGCCAAAGAGAAATTGAGCCGCAAGCAAGGACAGCGAGGGTGAGGCAGGAGCCAGCCTAGAGGGAAGGTGGTTGCCCAGAAAGAAGTTCAGAAGCCCAAAGAGGATTGGAAGAGACCTCAGGGAAAAGCTGAGAGAGGTGGAACCTCACAGCAGAAGCAGCAAAATGCTGAGCCGAGGAGGCAGCAAGATGATCAGCAAGGGGGATATGCTGACGCGAATACATTCCCTCGTACCCGAGGTAGAGGACGAGGCAGAGGAGGAGTTGTCACATGTTTCACGTGTGGTAAAGACGGTCATAAAGCCGTGGACTGTCCAGAGAGGAAGATGGAAGGAGGAAAATCTCACATCGCTGAGGTGCAGCAGAGGCGTGATGTTGAGGGCGAAGATGCGGACAGTGGAAGATCGCTTGGGATGCATAAGGTTCTTTTGACACCTGAAAAAGAGGTGGACAGCTCAGTGCAAAGGAGCAGACTGTTCAGGACGGCTTGCACAACCAAGAACCGAAAGTGCAAAGTCATTATTGACAGCGGGAGCACTGATAATCTCGTTGCAGCTCAGATGGTGGAAAAGATGGAGCTGGAAACAACTAGGCACCCGAGTCCATATAAGGTCTCGTGGTTACAAAAGGGACACTAGGTAAGTGTCACTAAACAGTGCTTAGTTAAATTTAAAATTGGGAATTATCATGACGAGATTTTGTGTGACGTCATTCCCATGGATGTATGCCACATACTGCTGGGTAGACCATGGGAGTATGATAGAAATGTTGTTCATGATGGGAGGATGAACACATACATTTTGGAGAAGGATGGGAGACTCCATAAGTTGCTTCTGATAAAGGATAAGTATCAGGAAGTAAAGTCGGAGGCAATTAGCCAAATACTTCTCATGAGTGGGAAAGATCTTCTCACAGAGCTGGAGAAGGATGAAGATCCACAGTTCTTTGTTGTCAAGAAGCCGAGAGTTGTCTTGACAAGCACGAGAATGGACGACTTGCTAGAGGAGATTCAACAACTACTTGGAGAGTTCGCTGATATCATCGTGGACGAACTACCTCGTTCGTTTCCACCGATGAGAAGTGTGAGTCATCATATTGACCTCATACCCAGAGCAAGCCTACCAAATAAGGCAGCGTACAGGTTGACACCTCAAGAGAACGAGGAAGTCAAAAGGCAGGTTCAGGATCTGCAGGATAAAGGACTAGTGAGAGAGAGTCTTAGTCCGTGTGCTCTTCCGACAGTACTAAGCCCGAAGAAGGATGGAGGCTGGAGGATGTGTACAGACTCCAGGGCGATTAATAGGATCACCATCAGGTACAGGTTTCCATTGCCAAGAATGGATGACTTGATGGATTGCCTGAGCGGGGCAAATTATTTCTCCAAGATTGATCTCAAGAGCGGATACCATCAGATCCGAATGAGAGAGGGCAATGAATGGAAAACAACATTCAAGACAAACGAGGGTTTGTACGAATGGCTGGTCATGCCGTTTGGCTTGACAAATGCACCCAGCACTTTTATGAGGCTGATGAATGAAGTCCTATGGGAACTCATTGTCAAATTTGTGGTGGTATACCTGGATGATATACTGATTTTCAGTAAAACCAGGGAAGAACACTTGAGACATTTGGCCATAGTGATGAGAAGACTGCAGCAGGAGAAGCTGCTGATCAACTTGAAAAAATGCTCGTTCATGCAGACAAAACTCATATATCTGGGTTTTGTGATCTCGGCAAATGAGTTAAATATGGATCCTGAGAAGGTGGATGTGATCAGGAAGTGGCCATCGCCGAGAAATGTTTTTGAGGTGAGGAGTTTCCATGGGTTGGCAAGATTCTACAGGAAGTTCATTAGGAACTTTAGCAGAATCAGTGCTGCAATGATGGACACTGTGAAAAAATGGCATAAGGTTTTTCAGTGGACAACCGAGGCCGAAAGGAGCTTCAATCTGTTGAAGCGGAAGATAACGGAGCAGCCGATTCTGGTGCTGCTAGATTTCCAGAAAACCTTCCAGGTGAAGTGTGACACTAGTGGGTATGTTGTTGGAGGGGTTTTAAGTCAGGATGAGAGACCTGTAGCATAATACAGCGAGAAGCTGGATGATGCAAAGCTGAAGTACTCCACGTACAATAAAGAGTTCTATGCCATCATTCAGGCATTGAAGAAGTGGAGGCATTATCTCATACCCAAGGAATTCGTTTTGTACAGTGATAACCAAGCACTGCAATTCGTGAGTCAGTAGGAGAAGCTGAATCAAAAGCATGCGAAGTGGGTGGAGTACATGCAAAATTTCACGTTTGTGATCAAGCACATTTCAGGAGCTGCGAACAAGGTGGCTGATGCCTTGAGCAGGAAATGTCTAGTGTTGCAGGAGTTCAGAGTCAAAACCTTGGGTTTTGAAAATCTGAAAGATATGTATGCAGGTGACGTAGATTTTGATGAAGCATACGAGGCAGCCGAGAACCCAGTTCTCAGAGACAGGAGTCCGTGGATTGAATACCTAATACAAGATGGGTTGATTTTCAAAGGCAATCAGTTGTGCATTCCAGATTGCTCTATGAGAGAGAATTTGGTGAAGGAGAAACACAGCGGTGGACTCGCAGGTCATTTTGGACATGACAAAACGTTCGCCAAGCTGAGCGAATCTTATTATTGGCCAGGCATGCGGGCAGATGTTAAACGATTTGTTGACAGGTGTCAGATATGTCAACATGCTAAGGGCCGAAAACAGAACACAGGGTTATATCAGCCGTTACCCATTCCTGAGAGGCCATGGGAGGCGATCAGTATGGATTTTGTGTTGGGATTACCTAGAACACAACGAGGAGTTGATTCCATATTTGTTGTGGTGGACAGATTCTCGAAGATGGCACATTTCATTCCATGCCATAAGACGAGCGATGCCACACACATTGCAAATTTGTTTTTCAAAGAAATCGTGCGATTGCATGGATTGCCGAGAAGCATAGTCTCGGACAGGGATACAAAATTCATAGGTCATTTTTGGAGGACGCTATGGAAGAAGCTGGGGACTGATTTGGCATTCAGTTCCGCATATCATCCGCAGACAGATGGGTAGACCGAAGTAGTTAACCGAAGCTTGGGAGATCTGTTGAGGAGCCTAGTGACGGAGCATCACAGCAGTTGGGATCAGATCTTACCACAGGCCGAGTTTGCGTACAACGATTCGGTGAATCGGAGTACAGGAAAGAGCCCATTTCAGATTTTGTATGGGACATAGCCGAGAGGAGTGTCTGAGCTTATAGAGTCGGAACAGACTGAAACCAGCAGCGCAAGAGCTGAAGAGTTCGCTGAGGCGATGCATGAACTTCACGCACAGGTGAAGCAACGACTGTAGAATACGAACCAGGAATACAAGCGTAGAGCTGATCAGATAAAAAGGCAGCTTCAATTTGAAGTTGGAGACATGGTTCTGGCACACTTGAGGAAAGAAAGGTTCCCAAGGGGGACATACAATAAACTCAAGATGAAAAAGATTGGGCCGTGCAAAATCCTGAAGAAATTTGGGGAAAATGCATATGAGCTTGAGTTGCCAGAGGGCATTGGGATATCTCCGATTTTCAATATTTCGGATTTATACCCATATAAGGCCATAGATGCACGAGCTGCACCTAATGATCAACCAGTGGTCCAATGGCAGAAACAATTACCAGTGGCACAGAAGCTTCAGATGGAGTGCATAATGGATAAAAGACTAGGGAAGGAGACCAGGAGGAAGCAGTATTTTGAATACCTGGTGAAGTGGAAGAACCACCTAGTGGAGGATGCCACCTGGGAGACAGAGGTCGTGATACAGAAGCATGAACACACTGTGTAGGAGCTCATGAGCAGGAGCCCATGAAATCTTTTAAGCCGAGGAGTATGATGCAGGAGCATCTACAATTCGCCAAGCGAGCCAAACGCATGAAGAAAGAAGAGACAGCTGGACAGCGCCAACACCTAACATTTTTGAATCAATTTGGAGATTTGTTGTGCCGCCACTAAATTGAAGGCATTCAAAGCCAGTCGCACTTGTATTATGTTACAGATAGGAAGGCATTTAATACAATTAAGGCTGGTAGATAGAAAGTAGCTATAGATTAGACAGTCACCTTTCGAGAGGGAAAACGGAGTATAGACACCCTCCCTTGTATCATTGTATTATTCACATTCAGCATTAAGCAAGGAAGGAGAGAGCAGAGCAGAGGGAGTTGTGAAGAAACCTCCATGTACAATTACTGAATTAATAGAAAGATCTTTGATTCAATTCCATGGACGTGTTTGATCTCTGTGTGTTGTTGATATTGTGTCTTTGCATGTTTGCTTCATTTTATGCTTATCTGTTATATGCTGCTTATGTGATTGCATATCAGGTTAGAAACTTGAGAGAATGAGTTTCAATTGTTTCTCTGCTTAGGCCAGGATATTCCTGCATCGAGTGCAGTTGAATACCTTCGCATAGAGTGCGTTGAGGGGGATAAGTAGTTGAACCTTTGTTCTCTTTTGCCCAGAGTTGGGGTTGAGTACTCGAGCCACGCAGGTGAGTGCAGGTCGAATTGAGTCTCAGTAGCAAATCTGAGAAGGGGAAGGTTGAAGTCGTTGCGAGCGTGGGCGCACAGGACATAGAAGACTTCAACATTTTCAGACGTGATTGAAGATCGAGCACAAGGAGCGTGTTCGAAGAATCCTTGAAGGAGTCGGGGAAAAAAGCTCAGAAGGGACAACCCCTTTCATTCGCTGAAGAAATCGACTCAGCAGAGGTCGCACAGGACGAAGGTGGTGGAGCAGAGATCTCTTCATAGAGGAAGAGAATCGGCGACTTGGATTTATCGGAAGACTCGCGAGGTCCCGGGGATCGTCGGATCTGGAAGAAGGAGTGAGGCGGTTAACCCTCAGGCGCAGGGAGGATCATTGGTTATCGCCATCGGCGAATCGGGGTTGGAGAGTGAAAGGATCACATGCACGTCAAAATAACGAAGTGCGATCCCCCCGATTTGATTTGAGTCGTCGATCGCTGGAGGGGAAGATGGCATAAAATCCGAACATTGGAGTTTCGGCATTCGGGGTTTCCAATGACAAGGGACTTGGTATCGTGGATCCGCGATCCATGAAATCCCGAGGTTGACGGAGCAGAGTGGGACCCCGGAGATATAGTGGAGTCCAGGTGGCGTGTTCGCGTGAGATTAGCATTTTGGCACTCGGGTTGTTGGGACATGAAACAATGACATCACAGGTCGCAATATCTCGATAGGGACAAGCCCGATACCCAGAACGTTGACCGTTGACCATCGGGATTCGGGGTTTCGGCGTTTGATTGCCCGAGGACAGTAACGCAAGCCTCGCGATATCGCGAGACCCGAATTCCCGATACGTTGAGGGGAGATTGCCGAGAAGACTGTGGGTAAAGGACTCCCGAGGGAGTTGGAAGAGCTTGGACTCTTCGGGCCAAGAGTTTGAGAAGGTCCTGGTGGTACGACCGTGCCTGAGAGGGGCAGGTTGACATCAACATGTTATGAAGTATAATACTTTACGATGATTGTTATCTCAACTAAAGTCATTAGCTTTTCATGTGTACCTTTGAATCTTGATTAATCAAACCTGAAGCCTTGTCCTCAAGAGTGAGTGCTTTTTTTTATTCCAAGTCTCCTTCACTCAAGTGACGAGTACTTTCTTCAACCTATCTGTTGTACTAAGACAATATGCTATCTTGACAAAAGGTTAGGTTAGAGGATAAGCTCTATGATAAACTTTTAATCCTTCTAATGATTTGTTCATAGCTTCAACATGTAGCACTGATCAAGATAATTTCATAACAAATAGATGCATATTAGAATAATCACACCTGGGTTGCATCATTCCTCTAAATCTGTTGGATCTTGAGATCCTTCTGGATCTATGGAAAAAGATCCCTTCTCCTGCAAATACTCTTTAGGGTTTAACCATTAACCATATGTGAGTACATACCTTGGATAGAATTTGCAGGTAGTGGCTCCATCTGGTAGCAGTGGTAATCATTACCAAAAACTTCAAGAGTGATTGTCACTGCTTCTACGGCTGCAACTGCAACTGGTACTGCTACTGCAACTGGTACTGCAACTACAATTGCAACAACAACTTAGGGTTTTATGAGGAAACCCTATTTTTTCAAACTTCGAATTTTGAAATTCTGATCCAGGGGATAGATGCGTTGAGCTGAGGCGAGTTAGCTGGTGTAGTCAAATTTTCGAAAATCCAAATTTTTCCCCCTCAAACTTGATCTGCAGATTTCTGGATTGGTGCTTCTGGTACTTCTGGTACACTGGTTTTCTGGTACTTTGTGAAACTAGGGTTTCACTTTCTAGGAGATCTAGCCACTGAAAAGGTGTGTTCTAAGTGCCAAAATGATCTTTGGGGTAGGGCACAGCTTTCTAGGTGGTTAGGGAGCTGAAATGATTTACTTTTGCAAAACCCTAATTTTTGGGTACGGTAACAGTGACATTTTTCCTCTTATGAAATATGTTTCCTTCAGGTTGGATCTGATACCATGTTAATGTTTATGCCATTATTATAGTTCTTTGCAATTCAATAGATAAGAGCATCATAAGAACAAGATCACTGAGAAATACACATTCACAAGAAACACAACATTTATCCTGGGAAACCCTCTAGGGGAAGAAAATACAACAAAAACTTCCTTATCATAAATAGCTTATACAATGTTCAAGAGATAACTCAAACCAATACAGATAGTCCTCTCCAAGAGATGCGCCACTCTTCTCCCTCTCTTCAACTGTTAATTGCAGCTTGCCTCATAATATAATGAGCAAGTGAGTTGTGTGTTTGAAGTGAGGCGCTAGCCTCTTATTTATATCAGACTGGCACGTGTGAAAGGTCACAACTAGCAAGGCTGACCTCTCACTTTGGGTGGGTAAACCCACCTTTAATTAATTTTGGGTCTTCCATTATAACTGATGGGGCCGACTTCTTATTTTGTCCTTTGTAATTGTCTGATGACCAATCTGCAAAAGGGGATTTGGTCCTTATACAATTACCGACATGATTAATCCTCAATGGGGATTAATCCAATAACAATAATAATAATAATGACATGATTAATCCGTAATGGGGATTTAATCCAATAATAAAATAATAATAAGAATTCTCTTCGCAGTTACATTATTTCAACAACTTCATGGCTCCAGGATATTTGACGTGTTGGTGTAAAGGAAAAATGTTGAAGCATCAAAGGCTATACTATGTGGCAGGAGTTCTAGAACTTCAGAACTTCAAAACTTCAAGACTCCGAGAGATTCGAGGATATAGGATGGTGCGTTAAACACTGAAGCACTCAAATTTCCCTCGTAGAAGTGTCCAAATTCGATGGATTGTGATGTAAAAAAAAAACTCATACATCCATCACAACTAGTGATAAATATAGAGCCATCGATCATCAAGGATTGGTGGTGACCATGATTCGCTAGAGTTGTGATAAGTGGAGATCAAATCATCCATCGAGGACATAGATCAACGGAGGAGAGAAAAAGAGAAATTTGCAGTTGTAAGGGTGTTAATTATTAGGAGGTCGTGCTCTTTGATCAAGACCTTTAGATAGCTCAGCTACGTGTCATCATAGGATCTATGTGCACAATGAAGAAGGAGTTAATAAACGTTCATGTTGGAATGCATAGACTGTATATCTAGATGATTGATTAATTCATGACCGTTGATGAAAATGCTTGAGGAGTGTGATTTTAGTGTAGGACCCTTTCCAAGTATAAACATTTTGTTAGGTGTGGACAAATATAAACCATTGGATATAAGGGTAGATCGATCCCCATCATTGATTTTGGACAGAAAAGAGACTTTAGAACCTTGGGTCTCCTGTAACACCCTGTTTCCCTCATTTTGTAAATATAACTATAATGGCCAAGAGACTATGGAAAACTCAATATGTGTGAATATTTGATTTGATGGACCTTTGTATAAAATGTCAATGAATGTAAATTTTGTTATTTACTAGAAAATGGATAAGTGGTGTATGACTACTGGAAGGGGGGTGTACTATGAAAGACCCATGAATGCTATGAAAAGAGATGGTGAAGGGGACCAATAATGGTTGTGTTAACCTTCACCAAACCAGTACCTTACTGGATTTAAATTGCTGAGGACCAGAATAGTACTCTGAACTAGAAATGAATTATAGTAAGACTGGTAGGTCGAAAGACCTCCTCAAGAGTTAATGAGGGGTTGGGGAAGAACACCCATATGTAATGGTTCCATACCTGACCACATACTTGGAATTCAAGGCACACACAACCTTGTCGAGAAAGGAAATGAAGGAAGGTGTGGTGGAAAAAAGGGAAGACCTATGAAGAGTATAGAGACAAGTAGCTAAGCTCTTGGGTTCAAGGAAGAACTAAGAGATAAGCATTTTGGTCATAGGAAATGGATGAGAAGGTTATGATACAAGATGATAAATGAGGCTAGTCCTCCTTGCTTGGTATCGTGTAAAACATTTCCAAGATATTGTAGGAGGAGGAGAGTAACCTTCTGTTGGATCATGTTGTCATTGATGCCAATGGTCTGATTGATTGATGTCATTGATTGATGTCAGATGATTGATTGATGTCAAAGGATTGATTAATTGATGATTGATGTAATATAATATGTATTTTCCTTGATGATAATGCATAGATGAAGATGGATCAATGAGTTGCCATTGATATGATGAAGATGGATCAATGAGTTGTCATTGATACAAGATGAAGATGGATTGATGTGGTTTCATTGGTATATGATGCATTGTTGGAAAAAAGTATAGATGAATCATTATTGTCTTATCATTATTGATAAGGTGCACAAATGGATGAACTCCAAAGTGGTCCCCTTATAGTGAAATCTCTCACGGGAAGACGCTTTACGGATTAAGTTATCCTAGAAGAATGGTTGGAGGACCCATGCTTGTATGTGGAATAATGAGATGAATATCAAGGAATTTGTCAGTGAAACTATCGTAGATAGATAATTCTTGTCATTCCATTTCTGGTGGTATGTGGAATGTCACATAACTCCTCATGGTTTGAGAGTTATGGCCTTACGAAGATGAAGGACCCCTACATGAAGGCTTGAAGCCCCCAAGGTCAAATAAGTTAAAGTGACCTAAAAGATGAAATCATTATTTAAATGATAAATTAAAGTGACAAAGTCAAGGTGGATTATTTAAATAATAAAGAGAAGTGACAAAATCAAGAAATGATAAAGTAAGGTGACAAAATCAAGAA
>JZKD02S1617444.1:143389-161455 GCA_000966675.3 Picea glauca
GGGATTAACCTAATAATAAAAATAATAATAATGACATGATTAATCCACAATGGGGATTTAATCCAATAACAAAATAATAAGAATGCTCTTCGCAGTTACATTATTTCAACACAGGTGACTCAGACACAAGGGGAGTTTCAAAATCCTCTTTTGAAATGTCCTCTGAGATGGCCATAAAAATATTGTTTTCCTTACACTTGTGGCCCAAAAAATATTTGTCATCAAAATTATAGAAAAGGCCTTTGAGTTGGCATTCATCCATTTCATCCTTGGTCAATTTTTGGATCTTTAGTGAGGTAGAAGGAGCAGTGGGATTTACTGGTTTAGTGCGAGGAATTAAGGAGGGTTTCTGGTTTTGAGAAGAGACAACTTGTTGTGCTTCCTTAGCTCTTTTAGTAGCCTGCATCCAACTCTAAGGCCGAGCCATGAGGACACGGGCACGAATCTCATCCTTGAGGCCACTGATAAAACATTCTCGGAAAAAAGCATCAGACATGCCCTCTATATGAAAGCCAATCACTGAAAATAAGCTATAAATTCTTCCATTGTTCCATATTGTTTTAACTTTTTCAAACAACCTAAATGGTTGGTGTCAATGTCAGAGTTCATAAATCTATGCCACAAAGTGTGTCCAAGCAACATACCCTTGACGGGAAGTTTTTATCCATTGCCACCATTGCCAACGTTCTTGATATAGATGGATAACATACCAGAGTTTGGCCAAATCATCTATAATGTTGTACAAAGAGAAATAATGTTCCATTTGAGTTACCCAACCAGTGGGATTTGAGCCATCAAATTTGGTCACATCCACCCATGAAAGGCTGGGGTCATGCTGAAAGTGATGGGGATGAAACTTATGGGAATGAGAGGAATTTTTACCTTCGGTATGCAAAGGTGGGTAAGATAAAGGGGGGTCTGAAGGGATATGTAGCTTGGTGCAAATCATTGAAATGATAGATTCAAGCTGGGTAATCATGTCTTGTTTGAGGCCTTCTTTGAGTTTAGTGATTGATGCGATGATGGAGGAATGCATGTTTTAATTGATGGTGGCAATATCAACACTGATCTGTCTCAATTATTTTTGGGTCTCTATGAAATTAGATTGCAAATTATTGAAACAAGCTTCCAGGTCTTCACTACAAGTATGGTGCATGATAATGAGGGAACCAAAAAGGGGGGGTGGGGTCAAATTTTTTGCTAAAACATGATAGGTATGAATGTGATAAGGGAGAAGAGATAAATCCAATGGAATATTTTTTTTTATTTTTTTTAACACCTGCGGAGTTATACTCTGGTCTGAAGAATATTGCAGTGATGAAATTCCCAAATGATTAACCAGGAAGAAATGTGTAGTGATTTGGAAACTTGAACATAGTTGTGCGGAAATAGATCTTGTCTATTTTATGTTTTGTTTCCATCCGCAAGGGTTAGGTATTCAAGGGTTCTACAGACAAGGGTTTTCCTTTTGATATACCTCTCTTATATATGTGTGGGGTCCAATAGTAGTACTTGACCCAATATCTCAGGGCACCAACTAAGGAGGCTAGATCGTTCCCTTATTCGTACTACCCAACTACCCAAGTACTAGAAAGTATCTTCCTGATTGTTTTTCTCAGTAAAACTATAGCATCTAGGCAGCCAATTGGTGTATCTAAAGAGGGCTTCAGGAAATCTAGGTCGATCCATATACAGGTGTTGTATGATGCGCTACCGCTCGAAGGGGTACCAACAAGGGTTACAAGCGTGGCCAACAAATGTGTGCTTAAGTACCACTTGTATTTCATGTGTGTATGAATCCCTCAACCATGGGTTTATGCACATAACAATAGATCTTTCTATCTTAAATACGTCGAAATACGTCTCTACCCTGGAAAAAAATTAACCCACAATTTTCTGTCGAGGAAAGTGATCTTATACTACTTGTAATATTCTAGATATAAAAAGTAGGAAAAACATAAATAAAATGCTAGAAATGGCAGATAAAAACCAATATAACCAGAACAACACCACAATAACACTGAAATGATATCAGAATAACACCAAAAAGAGAACTTTGATTATGAGAGCAATGTTCACTTGCCTCTTCGAGGGGGAAACCTCCAGTCAAGCAAATATCTATTACAATAATATCCAAGCTAGCGTTCTCAGACCCTCTACTCCTATTTATACTAAATATATCTATAAAAAGAACCGTCTAGAGGAATATCCTTCTAGAAGAGGAATCTTCTATTAGTTTTTCTTACATTCAACTTATTCTACCTTATTGCAAAGTCTGATTAATATTGACCTTTATTACATTCGAATATATTGTTCTACCTACGTGAGGGGTTAGGTCCCTAACACATGTACTATTTAAAAGTTCCTTCCTTCATGGTGGAAGACCATCCATAGCATGATATCATAAATAGACTTAGTCTCTTCCTCCTATGTCAGTTGTGAATGGATTCAACGCTTCAGTGCTTTGGTGCTTCATGCCTATTTACTAGCTACACATGAGACCACCTGGAGTTCTGAGCCTCTAAAGTCTTGTAAGCTCACCATGTGGCTTCAAATTCTGAACCGTTTCATTCTCTATACAATGCTACATCCCAGACCCTCCGGATTCATGAAGTCTCATACTCCTGGAGTCCCGGTCACTTCGCCAACCAAGTTGGCTAGGCGGACACGTATCAGGAACTAACATGTAGGAGGGGTCAAGGTGACACGTGTTATGCTCCAATGGGCCTATAGGGCATGTGACACTCCCTAATATGAGTTACACGTGAAAGGTCAATATGGGGTCCACGTCATGCTAGGGGCATCACTACACCACATAACACCCTGACTGATAGGATTCTAACATTCCTTAGATCTCTCAGTCAAGATCTGGCCATGTAGATTTATAGATCTATGTCTCTGGTTACCTCAAGAATTCATTTTTTGGGAGTGTTGCGATGAAACTACTCTTATCTCCCAAATTTACCAATCTCCGAACAAAAAGGAGCTAATGCCATGCATCCTTAGTATATCAACATCTAGGAAGGAGCCCAAAGGATCCATCGATCTACGACTCTGAGTCCTTCGTGGCTCCGACCTTCAGGGTTTCGCATATCAATCTAGTTGGTGAGGAAAGTCGTCCTAACCACCTGGGGAACCGCCTAACATCCTTCAATCTTACAGGAAACCAATCCTCCTAGTTAACTTCGACAAGTATAAGGATGGTAAGGTCGGTCATAATTTGAAGTCCTGAAATTTCAGAGCTCTGAAGACAAGGGGACATGGATTCCTTGGGCTTACCCTAAGGTTTTTGGGTATTGGTCATATGGGTCCTCTTGAATGGGTCTCGTATGCTCTTCTTCCAAATGAAGAGACCTCCCCTTTTCAAGGATTCAACTTCGCTATCCTTCCTAAGAGTTACCATGAAATGGTTAAGGACTTGGGTATGGAATTTTAGTCGCACAACAAGGGTTCTGGAAGAGGTATACTCTTCATACGGGTAGGTTCAGGTTGACACAATATCTCCTATCTCGGTCATCTTACAAGCTTATGTCCCAGGAAGCCTCAGGATATAAGCTAGGCATATAGACTATCAGTCATAAATGTAAGTTTACAAAGAAATTGAGGCATACACATATCATAACCATTCCACACATAAGTCATTTATAAATACACATATGTATAAATCCAATCATTCATCCATTATTCCAGATCAATACATAAAATAGGGAAAATACTTATCGGAATGAGATAAAGTGAAGTGATTGTTGAAAAGGGTTCAAATTTCCTCCTAACCATAGGCTCAATCACCCCAAACAGATTTACCACTAGCCACCCCCGACATAGACCACGATGCTCTACAACAAAATCCTTTCTTCCGGCTCAGTGACAGTAAGGATGGAGGTTACTCTCCTCCTTCCATAGGATCTTGGAAATGTTTTACACGATACCAAGCAAGGAGGACCAACCTCTTTTATCAGCTTGTATAATAACCTTCTCATCCATTTCTTGTGACCGTAATTATTATATCTTAGTTCTTCCTTGAACCCGAGAGCTTATCTTCTTTTCACTGCACTCTTCACAGGTCTTTTTTCCACCACACCTTCCTTTCTTTCCTTTCTCAACAAGGTTGTGTGTGGCTCGAATTCCTAGTCTATGATCAAGTCTAGATGCCTTACATATGGGTGCTTTGCCCCATCCCCTCATTAACTCTTAAGTAGGTCTTACAACCTACCATCTTAACTGTAATTCATTTATTTTTCAAAGGACTATTCTGGTCCTGAGAAATTTAAATCCAGTAAGGTACTAGTTTGGTGAAGGTTAATGCAACCATTCCTGGTCCCCTTCACCATCTCTTTTCATAGCATTCATGGGTATTTCTTAGTACACCCCCCTTCCATAAGTCATGAAAAACTTATCCATTTTATATTAAATAACATAATTTAAATTCATTGACCTTTTATACAAAGGTCCATCAAATCAAACATTCACACATATTGTGTTTGCCATAGCCTCTTGGAAATTATAGTTATATTTACAAATCAGGAGAAATAGGGTGTTAAAATTCCATCCCCCTTAAAGGAACATTGTCCTTCATGTTCTATTTTTCACCATTCTTTGTATATATAGAAGTTAACAAAAATGGATATGCTTGTCTCATGGCATCCTCCATTTCCCACGTAGCCTCATCTAGGCCAAAGTGTTTTCAATGCGCCTTGACTCGTGCAATGGTTTGGTTCCTAAGTGGGGTTTCCTTCTTCTCTAGTATGAATTTAGGTTCTAGAAATAATTCTCCCTTCGGCTCCACCTAGATCACAAACCAACCAATTATATGATTAGAATCATGTACATATTTCTTCAATAATGAAACATGGAAAACATTATGTGCAACTCTTGATAACTGTTGTTGTAGGAAAATTATACTAATGAAAGGTAGTCTTCCCACTTCTTAGGTTGATGAATTACATGCATCCTTAACATGTATTCTAATATATGGTTTACTCTTTCTGTCTTTCCATCAATTTGAGGGTGATAGGCTATGCTAAATAACAATTTAGTCTCAAAACTAGCCATCAAGGATTTCCAAAATATTGAAGTGAATTTTTTTTTATCTTTGTTAGATACAATATACCTAGGCATGCCATGCAGTCTGAATATATCCTTCATGAAGATGTTGGCAATATCTATTTCCTTACAAGTTGAAATGACAGGAACGAAGTGAGTAGACTTTCTCAATTTGTCCACCACTACCATGATGGCATCATTCTGCTAGGTTGATTTTGGTAATTCGGTGATGAAGTCCATGGAGATGGTTTCCCACTTCCATTCGGGAATTGGTAGAGGTTGTAACAACCCTATTGGGTATCCATGTTTTTCCTTAAATTTTTGGCATTCTAGACTTAGCTAAATAATACTCTATGTCCTTTTTCAATCCAGGGCAATAAAATTGTTTCCTGGTGGCTGTGACCATTTTATGATATCCTAGGTGACCAGTATATGGTCTCTTGTGTAGTTTGTCCATTATGAACCTCTTCAAGTAGTCATAGCCTGGATTATACATTTTGTTTTTGTAATTCAACAGGCCTTCATCAAGCATCTGATTTCCTTCATACTTTATCCCTGTAGGATCTTGCCTTAGGTATGAGGTCACGGTCTTAAAGAATGCATCTATTTATTGTGCATTATTGAATCTTTCCCTTACATCTATTTCACAAGTGCTCACCGCTTCCAGGTGAATCCTTTTCACACTTCTACTAATGGAATCAACCACCCTAGTTTCCTTTACTTTGATGTGTTTGATTTCAAAATCAAACTCACTAAGGAGATCCATCCACCTAGCCTTTCTAGCATTGAAATTTGGTTGATCAAGAAGGTGCCTCAATCCATAGTGGTTTTTCATAAGTACAAATCTCCTAACCTGGAGGTAATTCCTCCACATTTTAAAGAATTCACTATGGCTACTGACTCTAGATCATGGGTCACATAATTGATTTCATGTTCATTCAATTTTATGGATTCGTAGAAAATTACATGTCCTTCTTTCATAAGGACTCCTCTGAGTACTTCCTTGCAGGAATATGTACAAACGAGGAATTCATTATCAGGGTATGCAATCTTCAGCATTGGTGTGTGGGTCAGAAGGAATTTTAGTGCCTAAAATATTTCTTCACATTCTAGTGTCCAAGTGAATTTAACCCTGTTTTTATGAAGGGCAGTGATTGGACAACCAATCTTGGAAAATAATTTTATGAACCTTCTATAGTAGCTTTCTATGACCATAAAGGGTCTGATATCAAATACTTCCTTTGGGGTAGGCCATTCCATAATATATCTGATCTTGTCGTGGACTACTACCACTCCTTCTTTAGAAATGGCATGTCCTAAGTAATGGACTTGCTTTTGGAAAAAGTCACACTTGTTAAACTTAGCATAGAGATGATTTTGTCTTAGTACTTGAAGTAAAAGTTTAAGATGTTCTTCATGCTCCTCTCTATTCTTGGATTATATTAGGATATAATCATTGAAAACCAATACAAATCTATCTAGGAATTTGCTGAGTACATTATTCATCAAGCACATAAAAGTGGCGGGGGCATTGGTTAATCCAAATGGCACCACCACAAATTCATAGTGACCGTATATAGTCCTGAAGGTTTCTTTGTGGATGTATTCATCCTTGATTCAAAATTGATGGTACCCATACCTTAAGTGAATCTTTGATAAAATGGAAGCACCCCCTAATTGGTCGAACAAGTCATCTATTATTGGTAAGGGGCACTTGTTCTTTATGGTTGTCTTATTGAGTTGTCTATAATTTATGCATAGTCAGAGTGTGTCATCTTTATTCTTCAAAAATAGGATCGGTGTTGCACATTATTTTAATCACCCCTATGACCGTTAATGATGTAAACCTATCCTTTATCGTTAGAAGGATCAATGGCATCAATCCTTGAAGAAGAATGAAGATACTTTTTCCAGAGAGATGAAATTATACTTTTCCTTTGTCAAAAACCTTAGAAAAAGGGATCGTCGCACCTTGATTAGTGTTAAGGGTGTGAATATATAGGATCATCACATTTTTCACCACAGTGGCCTATGACATTGTCACACCTTGCTTAGTGTTAAGGGTGCGATGATTTTTGTACGAAGGAAAAAGAGGAATTTATTGAAAGTTTTAGAATAGAAGCTTCGAGGGTGCGGTGGCCTCCGATTGATTTGGATCTAAGTCCCATCCCTAATATCATGGGATCTAAGTCCCATCCCTAATCTCATGGCATAATCTAGTTGGCTAGTGCTTAGTTGGAAAGTTCTTGAGTTTTGTAGCTTGGAGTTTTTGGAGATTGTATGTTGGCTTTGAGCTTTGCTTTGTCAAGATAGATTGTTGATCTCAGAATCTGTGGAGTAGTAGTGTGTGGGAAGAAAGGAACTATTGGAAGGGTCCTTAAAACATCAAGGAATTGGTTGTATTCTCCTTTTCATATCTTTAATACAATTATATATTTCTTTCCCATAAAATTGGTCTTATTTTATTGTATGACTCCTTGATCACATACATAGGTTTTGTTGAGTATACATTGTTTCTTTCACTTCATCGGCTTGTGTTTTTTTACAGGTTCAACATCCCATAAGCCTTGAAATGGAGTGAATATGACACTAGAGAGGACAAATGACATTTAAAAGGTATGACATTTATCTCTTGTTAGTTATTATACTTGATGATTAAAACTTAGGGGAAGTTTTATATTATGTCTTGTTTGTTTCTAGTTTCGAGGTGAATCTAGGGATATCTATTTGTGTCCACACTTACTGATTTGTCCGATAAGAAATGGTGCTCCCCATGGGGACACAATGGGCCAGATGTATCCTTTTCCCATCATTTTCTTTAGCTGTAGCTTGATCTCAACTAGCTCAGGTGTACTCATCCTATAGGGTGTCCTAGACACTGACACTGCTCCTGGTGCAAGTTCTATCGAGAAGTCAATGTATCTTTTTGTAGGTAGACCTGTTACCTTTTCTAGGAACATGTATCTATAATCTCTTAATATAGGGTGATCATCTAGGTTTGGTATTGTTGGCACAAGGGCATACCTAGGGTTCAACACTACAACAACGCATGAAAAACACCCTAACTACCGGTCCTTTCGGAAACACCTGTGAAGCAGATAAAGTCTCACCCAAGGTAGAGGCAGGGGTGGTTGTAGGAATCTAGTGTCTGCAACCTTATCTAGGACATAGAACTGTGATTCTAATAAAGGCACTTAGCGGTTAACATTCATCGATATTCAGTTCTTAGTTACATCGTAGTTAAACCCTAATTACATAGCATCGCAGTATTCAACAAGATCTAGCATCTAACAACACTTTGAATGACAAAAAATATCAGATCTTAACAAATTAAAGAACTAAGAACATGTATATAAGTCATATCTAACATCCATCCATATTATTAAGCACTAAGAATTGACAGATCATTCATCTATATTAAAGAACTAAGCACATTAACATATAATCACATCAGCACATTGCACAAAGCAGAGCAACACAGAATGTATGTGGCTCACCCCCACCCTGGGGCTAAGCCCACCAACTCTTTGTCTTCTTTATTAGCATATTCAATAGGTTACATTCACAGAGCCTCAAAAACCCTACTCTGCAGAGGACAAGAGATCTGTGCAGCTCGCTACATCCTCCTTCCCCAAGTAGATCTAAGAATGCAACCTTCTAGAGTCTCTTACAATGACTTGTACTTAGCTCTGCAAGTCTCACACATTATGCACCAAAGCACTTACAACTCTTGATCACACAGATCCAACTCTAGAACTCAACCATTTGTGTTTACTACATCACCTTAGGATCTATTTATACACACAAAATAGGCCTAAGCATGGGTGAACCCATGGACCGACATTCCCACACCCGTTACATAATCCCAAATCCCAAAAGGGCCCTAAAAGGGGTTGAGATCCCGTGATCTCCACTTTGTCTTGCGCTCCACCTTCGACATCCTGTTGAAGTCTCAAAATTAGTTCAAACATGACCAACGATCCTCGAAACTTGGTCAAGGGCCAACAGGCCCCCAACACTCGCCTGTGACTCGTCCTGAGTCACTCTACTATGACTAGTTTTTCTTCAACTTGTTGTTGTGCTATGGCCTATTGTTCAGTGAAATCATGTATAACTACTTCGTTGATAGGTCCTTTGAGAAGTTGTTTAGCTGCAGTGACAACTTGCTCCAGTTCTACTCCTCAGCCTTCGATTTGTGTCAGCAGTTCGTAAGCCTCATCCTATATAGGTTGGAGCCTCTGATTTATTTCCATAACTCTGCTCAGAATACTATGTACCTTCTACTAGGAAGTGCACTGCTCTTGGGATCGCTTCATTATTTCCATGGCTAATAGGGGATTCAACTGCGCCTGTATTGTCTCTGCTTGATACTTTTCTTCCTATGGTTGTGACTCCAGTGCCTTCAATTATGAATCCTCAGTGAGTTGTTCATACATTTGGGCACTGTAATCACTCAGTTTCTTGTATTCCACGGAAAATATTTTTATTCTTTCAACTGCGCTTCGAGCAATTGATTCCTTTTGGTCCCTTACATCCTGCGGGGTGTCAGGTACAATGTGGAGCTCTAAATCTGTTATTCATTGTTGTAGTTTTTGGACAAGTTCTACGAGCTACTCTACTTGACATGTGACTCGGTATTCATCCTATAGCTCTAAGCCTGTCACAAAGCAGAGGGATTTGTTTAATGCTTCTTTTACTTCGAGCTTCTCTACGAGCAACTATTATTTATCTTGTTTCATCTGCTCTTTCTCCGCTTCAAACTTGGCCTAAAGAGAAACCTTCTCCTATTCTTCAATTATGCATTGTTCTACAATGTTGCCTTGTACTTGCTTCAAGGTTTGGGTAGCTTGTTCTACTTCTTCTTGTGTGTGCTGAAGATGAGCTTCGACTACATTAGCTAATCGATAGAGTTGGGCTAGCTCATCCCACAAATCTGGTTCTCCTGATGATAGGGGTGCAGTGGATAGTGTGTGACTGGATTAAAGGGCCTATTGTACCCCTCGAAACTTGACCTTAATTCTGTCATACATTTCTTCCTATTTAGCATCTTGTTTTTCCACGATTTCCAGTGAAGTGTCATTGAGGGCTTCTATGATGAAGTCAAATTCATCAGTAATAAGCACATTCTTCATCTTGGTCTGTGGCTCTCAATTTCTTCTGGGAAGAAGGTTTCGAGGGAGAAACCTTCCTCTTCTTCAGGGGATCGGTCTCATCTCTCAGCGATGTTACTTTTCCTTTCTTCTGTTCAGATCCTATGCCATTTATTTATTCCTCCTCACCCCCTCAGTCAGGTGATATTGAAGAAGTATTTCCTAAGGCGCTGCTTAGTCTTGGACCTCTTTG
Source organism: Picea glauca (assembly GCA_000966675.3). Classification (NCBI taxonomy): domain Eukaryota; kingdom Viridiplantae; phylum Streptophyta; class Pinopsida; order Pinales; family Pinaceae; genus Picea; species Picea glauca. The sequence goes on from JZKD02S1617444.1 coordinate 153,776, forward strand.
GTCTTCTTTGTTTTGTTGGGTCTAGGTGTATCATGCACGTTTTATAGGTTGTCAGGGTCGGACATCCTTGCAGGGTCTACTAGAATAAGGAGGTTGGTCGACTAGTCCTTAGTGATCTCCTCAATATTCTCTTTCGTGAGCTTGTAGTACAACTACAACTGCTTCTTATGTTCATTGGCTCGCATTGTAAGGTAGATGAAGTGTCGATCTGCACAGAACTTCATCAAAGGTTGTAATCTTTGTAAGGTGTTTGGAGTCATTTGTAAGGTTCTTCTTCTATGACTCTCTTCAGCTAAAGGTAGTAGGTATGAAAAAAAATGTTTGACTACCACTGTTTGTTCATATCACTCGAATACCAAAGGGTAGTGAAGTTCGTAGAAAGAAACTCTAAAGGTTCAATATCCTGGAAGGTCACATCTTCCAGCATCTCTGAGGAAACAAAGGAGATAAGGATCAGGATCCAGCTGAAATGGAACATGTAGCCCTGATCCTGTGCTTCATAGAAGTCTAGCTCTAGCTTATTCACTGGGTACTTCACCTAGTTCATATGTAAAAATTCTACGCACTTTCCTGCGAGGTCAACAACAAAGCCTGTGACCTACATAGGTATGTTCTTCCTTACTAAATTTCCTACAATTAACTGATAGGCGACGCACACTACGCCATTCTAGATGAAGGCTACCTTGTAGCCTCACATTCCCTTTTCAACATCGCCATATGTATCCTTGATTTTATGTGCTAGTGCACTATCTGTGGATTTTCCTGGATAGAACTTGTGTGGATCGGGTCCTTGCATAATCAATCATGTGATCCTATGGATCAATGTCGGGCCGACTGTGATACGACGGTCTAGCCATAAGTAGTCGCCATGCTAACATCAAAGTAATAACTTGACACGAGCATTGACTTCCTGGTTCCTTCCAAAGTGTGGGATTTTCATGACGTTTAACAAAGTGGATTGTGTAAGGTTCATCATCCATGGCTAAGGGATTACCTTTGATTTCTTCCCCTTTGTCCCAGTTAAGTATTTATAAGGCACAACCATACTGTAGTTTTTTCGATCTTCGAGGTTGAAGTCAGTGAACTTAAACACTTTTATATTATCCTTCTATGCTCGAACTACGTGTATCCCCTTTGGGAGGTACGTAGTAACCATGGTGTACTCGAATTATCTTGTCACACTATCTCGACTCACTGCCCCGACTAGAGGTGGAATATAGTTTGACAATATGGTCGGGATCAACTTCACATTGGCTAGGTCATCTCTGTGTTTGGTTCTCTTTTTTTCCAATGGTCGGGATGATCCAGCTCTACGAGGAATCGAGAGAGAGGATTTCATTCCTCTCCTCGATGATGCTTGAATAGTTTCTTACATTTCTCTTTCAGACATTACTCTTTCAATCATTAGGTCAATAAGAAATTCTTCGACAATTTTCTCAGTAACGCTAAGCTCGTTCGACATGCACGCTCATGGATGAATGTCTTTTGTTCGAAGAGTAATTTTTCAATGCAATGGGATAGATGGCACTAACGTTGTGGTCACTATGCAAAATAAACTATGTTGCGATCTATGATAGTAACGATTGGAAAAAATGTTCTCGTTGCGTGGCACAATGGGATAAATAGGTAACTCGACAGTGGGTCTCTTGCAATGGGTGAGAAGCCTTCATTAACTCATTTCTATCTATTGTGGCAGAGTCCCAAGGGTCTGGTGGCGAAATTTCTGACCATAAATTCCTTTCTACACATTTGAGTCATTGGTCGAACGGTTATACTATTCTAACGACTATATTGATTTGCCATGGAGAAGTGCCATGTGACATTGTTTTGATATTCTAGCGAAGCTCCAATTTTGCAAATTTTCCTTCTGTGACTTTCCCTCGGGAACCTTCTGTAACTTTTCAATCTTAACTCTCTTATTACTTAGTTTTATGGCCTTCTTTCTAGTGAGCTTCATCTGTACTTGGAGTAGGTACTTCAGTATTTTGTGGGTCTACTAATGTTCTTCCAACTTTGACATCCAAATCTCTGGTTTGAAATAGCTTCACCTAGTTCTCCTGTTATTCAATCAAGTGTGCAATCCTCCTAGTCATGAAATCTTTCAACTCTTGCTTCTTTTTCTCTAAGACTTCTTCTTCTTTCCTTGTGGCCTGATCTTTTTCAATCCACGATTTTCCTAATAACATAGCAAATGGAGAGTTGTTCTCAATAAATTTAACAACTTTGAATTCTTCCTCTGTCGAAATTCCATGAGAACTCATAGATATCATGGTAAGTCTTCCACATAGGGTTATCATCTTTCCTCTAAATAATCATATTCCTCCCAATGAAGGAATCATAGCAGGCTTTCCTAAAATTTCCCAAGTTCTTTTGGTCATGATGTTCACATGTGTTTCCTCATCCAGAAAACAGTCAATGTCAAAGTCTCCTATTCTTACTTCAATGTACTCTTTTTCTTTGAAGATCTCTGATAATTTGATATGTCAGTGGTCATTCAGGGTTTCTTTCATCTGTAGCAATACTTTTTCTGATTTTTTTGGGGTTCTTTCATAATCTTAGTTGCTATATCTTTCTCATGGTCTTCTTGTCTCATATTCATCCTTTCAACCCTAGAAATCATTCTAGGGAAATCAAATACTTCATGCTCCATATCTTTGCAATAGAGGCAACTAGGTCTTCTACCAAGGAATTCCTTAGCCAGATGTCACAGTCTTCTGCAACTATAACAAAGGGTTAATCCTCTCTTTCTCTTAAATGATCCCCAACCTTTCCTGTACTGTGCACTAGGATCATGGTAGCTAACCTGCAAAAAATTCTTTCTAGGATCCTACATCCATTTGTTAGTCCAAACATTCTCTCTATCCATAGGTATAACATATCTTTCACTATTATTATCATATCTACTCATATCAAATCTTCTTTCTTCTATCAGTTCCCTAGTTTTCAAGCTAGGATAAATCTTATCAAGCATACCTAGATCCATACTTTATAAACAAACATTTCCACTAATCGTATCTTCAGCAGAGCACAAAGCGTCCAGATCTTAAAAAAATTCACTACTCTTACCTTTATTAGAGCACAAAGCATTTAGATCTTACCTCTTTTCTTCAGATCATACTTCTTTCTTTAGCACAGAGCTTCACAAATCAATTAGAATACTACGCACTAGATCGACAGATCTATGCACAGAGATTATGTTTCCTCAGTTCCCAACAATCATAGTTTCAAGTCCTGGAAACAGAACCATTTGTTTGCAAAGGGGCAGACCCAGGGTTCAATGCTACAACAATGCACCAACAAAAACCTAACTATCGGCCCTTTCGGCAACACCTGCAAAGAAGACGAAGTCTCACCCGAGGTAGAGGCAGGGGTGGTTGCAGGACTCCAATGTCTATAACCTTTGTTGGGAAACAAATATGTGATTCTAATCAAGGCACTCAATGTTTAACGTTCATCAATATTTAGTTCTTAGTTACAGCACAGTTAAACCCTAATTACAGAGCATCGCAGTATTCAACCAGATCTAGCATCTAACAACACTTAGCATGATGAAACAGATCAGATCTTAATAGATTCAAGCACTAAGAACATGTATATAAGTCATATATAACATCCATCCATATTATTAAGCATTAAGCATTGACATATCATTCATCTATATTAAATCACTAAGAACATTAACATATAATCACATCAACACATTGCACAAAGCAGAGAAACACAACAGGTACATGGATCACCCCCACCCTGGGGCTACGTCCACCAACTCTTTGTCTTCTTTTTTAGCTTCTTGAATAGGTTACATGCACAGAGCCTCAAAAACCCTACTCTGCAGAGGACAGGATATATGTGCACCTCACTAGATCCTCCTTCCCTGAGTAGATCTAAGCACACAACCTTCTGCAGTCTCTTACAATGACTTGCACTTAGCTCTGCAAGTCTCACATAGTATGAACCAAAGCACTTAAAACTCTTGATGACACAGATCAAACTCTTGCACTTAGCCATTTTTGTTTACTATATCTCCTTAGCATTTATTTATACATACAAAATAGGCCTACGCATGGGTGAACCCATGGGTTGACATTCCCATACCTGTTACATAATCCCAAATCCCAAAAGGGCCCTAAAAGGAGTCGAGATCCTGTGATCTCCGCTTCGTCTTGCACTCCACCTTAGACAGCCTGTCGAAGTCCCAAAATTAGGTCAAACCAAGAATCCTCAAAACTTGGCCAAGGGCCAACAAGTATGTCATCCTCAACAGATTCCAACACTTGTATTGCATATAGTGGAAATACCTTTCTGCAATACTTTTTCATTTGAAGGGTTGATATTCGTCTCACTGAGACAGGATTTTGAATCCATTGAAGGGTTATATTTCTCCCTTCTTAATTTACACATTCTAAGGTTTTATGGTAACAATCCAACTTAGTTGTATATGCAGTTATCCAGTCCATACCAATCAACAAGTCATAAAATCCTAGGGGAAGTATGTTAAGGGTAGCTTGGGTGGGAAATCCATCCATAATGAATTGGAAAGATGGTATGACCTCTGCTACTTTTCTTTTGGTGTCAGTGACTATTTGTACTAACCATGTCTTAACATGCCTAACTGGTTGCAATTTACACTTATTAACTATCTCAGGAGCCACATAACTCAAATTATAACCAGGGTAAATTAAAATATAAATTAGATGGCTGGCGATCATACCTTCCATATCCACCACTGAAGCTTGGTGGTCGACTTGTTTATTATCCACAACTGCATAAATCCGTGGCATACTCCTAGCCACATCATTGACAGTGGTAGATTCTTGGATTTTGTAAACTCTCATACTACTCTATTGTCTGTGTGGACAGTCCCTCAGTAGATGTTCATCTCCACAACCCTAACATTTCAAGGGTTTCTTATTTGGGTTATCCGTCTTTCTTGGGGTTGATCCAAAAGGTTTATTTGCACTATGGAAGGGAAAATTTTGTTGATATATAGTTCTAGCATGAAGGTTTATCATAGATTCCTTCCTATAGTTCTTAAATCTTGAGGATTTGAACCCCTTCTTATTGAATATCGAACCGATCATCTTCTTCTAATCCTCATGAGGTTCTATCTGACTCCTGATTTCCTCATAACAATACCTCACCTTTTGGATAATGTTTTCTAAGGTCTTTGGATCATCAAACTCAATCCTGTTCTGGTAGGTCTGAGGTAACCCACTGATAAATCATTGCACTTTTATCTTTTCATCCTTTATGTAGGGGACATACCTCAATAGCTCAAGGAATTTATTAACGTATTACTCTATGATGAGTTGTTCCAACTTGAGTTCACAGAAATCTTTAGTCTTCCCATCAAAGTATTTCACTGATAGATACTTCTTCTTGAAGTGTTTCTCAAATTGTTTCCATGATAAGTCTTCTTCATGGATTCCTTTCACATTCTTAAGGTCTTCCCACCAAATGGAAGATTTTCCATTCAGGTTGAATATAGTTATTTGATCCTTCAAGTCTTAAGAGTAGTCATGGACTTTGAAGTACTTCTTCAAACCAAGAAGCCAAGCTTCTGCCTCTTCCCCATTTTCAATATCTCCATTGAAAGAGTGTGGTTTGGCTTTATTGAACTCTTTAGGGTCACGACATTTGGAATGATTTCGTTTCTTGCCTTTCCTTTGAGAATGTAAGCTATTTTTTCTACTAGAATATTCCTCGGAGTTGTCAGTTTCCTTTCTAGAGGATTCTCCTGATGAGTGTCCCCTGTCTCCAGTTTGGACGTTCTTCGAGGTAATTCTCTTAGTGTGGCCACTTATGGGACCACGTCTTCGTATTTCAGGTGGTATTCAACTTCTCTTCATATGTCGTTGGTCCACATGACTGGTTGCAGGTCCATGTTGTAGCTGCCTATGTATATTAGATAAGCTTTGTAGCAAGAATGCATTAATTTCCATTTTTTTTTCTTACTCCTTTATCAATTTCTCGTTGTCAGCATTGCAACTATGTAATTCGATCATGAGGCTTCTTACAGTTTTAGTCAGATCCATAGGGGTTTCCACCACCCTCCTTTCGTTAGACTCTTCATCTCTATTGTGGGAGCCATTAGATCATGGTGCGTCACCATTGTTTATGTTTGTATGTTCTCGCGATTTAGTGAATGCTTGAGTGTTGAAAAAACACTTATTGTTAGCTAACAATCTATTAGTTCATGAACAACACATGGTTCATATTTTTTTAATACACACACACAACAGAAATATTTCATTATTTTCTTCGGTAAGATTTTAACCAAACGTTTTGGGAAAGAGGTAATATAGGGAATCACCCTTAAAATTATTTAAACATGGTTTTTACACAACTTGTCCATGAGCCCAAGCAGGCCAAGTGTTGTAACCATTCTCTGATACCAATTTGTAACATACTTGACCCCTGAGTGGATTTCCTAGGGATGGGGCCTCAAAATTTAGTTCTCCTTAGGTGATCAAATCCTTCATTCAAGGTTTCTACTACACTCTGCTCATCCAAATTTTTCCAACCACGGTCTCCATACTCAAAACTGAGCCCAGAACAGACAAATATCTCTCTCCGAAGTTCTTTGAAAGTTTAGTTGTTGAGGGCCACGTGTCTCCCACGTGGATCCACCTCACACATATTATTTTCAAGTTCCTTCCTCCATGGTGGAAGACTATCCACATCCTGATCTCATGACTAGACTTACTCTCTTCCTCCTATGTCAGTTGTGGAGGGATTCGATGCTTCGACACTTCATGCCTATTTACTATCTACGCACGATACCGCCTAGAGTTCTGAACCTCCGAAGTCCTGTAATCTCACCACATGGCTCTGGCTTCTAGACCATTTTGGTCTCTCTACAATGCTACATCCTAGACCCTCTAGAGTCCCGAAGTCCTGCAATCTTAGAGTCCTGGTCACTTCAAGAACTTAGTTGGCTAGGAGGACATGTATCAAGAACTGACATGTAGGAGAGATCAAGGTGACACATGTTACATTCCAATGGGCCTATAGGGCATGTGACACACCCGAATCTGAGTGACATGTGCCACATCAAGATCGGGTCCATGTCACCCTGGGGGCGTCAATACACCACATCTCCCTTGGACTGACATGATTCTAGCATTCCTCAGATATCACGGTCAAGATCCGACCATGTAGATTTATATATCTATGGCTCTAGTCACCTCGGGGATTCATTGTTCAGGAGTTTTGTGATGAAACTCCTCTTATCTCCTGAAGTGCCCAATATATTAATAAAAAGGGGCTAGCACCACACGTCCCCAGTATATCAATGGTTGGGAAGGGACCCAAAGGATCCATCGATCTGCGATTCTAAGTCCTTCATGACTCCAGCCTTCGGGGTTTCAGATCTCGGTCTAGTTCGTTAGGCAGGTCCACGTAACCACCTAGGGAACCACCTAATGTTGGTCAACCTTATGAGAAACTGAGTCTCTCGGTTACCTTCAGCCAATATAAATCTAGTAAGGTCAGTCATACTTCGAAGTCCCAGAATTTCAAAGTTCTGAAGCCAAGGGGATATGGATTCTTTGGGCTTAGCCTAAGGTTCTTGGGTATTGTTCATATGGGTCCTCTCGAATGAATCTCGTCCGCTCATCTTCCAAAAGAAGATACTTCCCCTTTTCAAGGCTTCAACTTCGCTATCCTTCCTGAGATTTA